>CAMXCT020000521.1:187219-217986 GCA_947184155.2 Cladocopium goreaui | reverse complement strand
ATAACACGGGAAAACACATGAAAACAACGGCTTGCAGCAAACTTCCTCCGCACTCCAATTCCATATATTCCATGCTGGCGGTTTCATCCCAAATTCTCCCAGGGTCTATCCCAGCACAGTCGCCCACCAGATCCATGAAAGCGCCCACGACGTTGGTGACGGCGATGGAGGTCACAAAGGCCAACAATGGGGGAATAAACCCAGGTGTGGCCAATAACCTCTTCGCCTCAGGGACTGTGCTGGGATGGTGATGGGATGGTGATGGGATGGTGCAACTAGCTCATGATATATAGCTCATGATGATATAGCGATGATGTTGATGTTGAAATTCCAACTGGAACTGCCCAAGTTGGAAATCTGCAACGTGGAAAAATCACTCTGGTGACTCTGGTTTGTCCAAAAATGGAGCGTGCCTAATCTCTGGGTTCAAAATTCCTCACCATTTCCTGATTTGTTTCCCTTTAATTCCATATATCAAAATGGCTACTACTGGTAAATCATGGTAAATCCGATAAAAATCATGGTAAATCTGGTAAATCATGATAAATCATGGCCATCATATATCAATATCCAGACCACATCACCAATTTTTGATCACCACACCTCCTCCAGAAAGGTGTCTCCTGGCCCCTGCTTCTGCTCACCCTCACCAGGTCAGCAAAACTGGGACACTTAGGAAAAAAATTGCCAAAAAAAAACGCAAAAAAAAACAAGAAAATCGAACAAAACTCCGGCTTCATGATGATCATGATGGTGTCCTGGGATTCTGATGATGCTTTTCTATTGGATGGCCATCACTAGCCGACTAGCCGGCTTCATTTCGGGACACCCATGGCACATCCCATGGCACATCCCATGGCACCTCAGTGGTCTCCTGCTTCAGTGCTCCACCAGCCTCCTTCTCTAAGAGCTTCTCCAATTCGGATGCTGACCTGGCGTCACGGAGCTCATGGAACCTGGAGGACCCTGGACGACTCAAGACTCAACGACTCATACTATGACCCTGGAAAGCAATATCAATTAACATACATATAAGATATGTAAGATATATAAATATATATAGAATATATAGAATATAAGATATGGATATTTATATAAGATACATATACATATATACCCTCTGGTAAACATAGAAAAAACGATGGAAAATCACCTTTTTTAATGGCTAAATCAACTGTTTCTATGGCCATATTTCTCAGCATCACCGCTGAGGCTGAGGTGTGGACGGCGGAGTGGGAGGCTTCTCTTGAAAGAAGAGCCTTACTTTTTGCGGCAGAAAATCAGCAGAAAAGGGATGCATTTAAAATGCTTGCACAGCATCAAGATACCATCAATATACCATGGGATGCAATATACCATTATAATATATATATAGTATGAATGGTGTATACATACATATATATATATATATCATATGCTAGTTTCATAAGTGAATTAACCCACAGGTTGCACAGAACTTTGATCCATTTGAAGTCTTGCTAGCGCCAACAGGCTCATTAATGGAACCTTTTTTTTAGCCTTATTACAAAAACAATCCTTTCCCAGAGTAAACCTTCGTTTTGACTTGGTTGGAAAACATTGGGTCAATACAGGACCATTTTTCCATTTTTAGATCTTGGGGTACAATCTGTGCAACCCCGGGTTAATTCACTTATGATAGTTGGGTATGATATATCATTATATATATATATCATAATATGATGGAAAGGTGAGAGCACAGCCTTGTCAAGACATGGGTGACATTTTGCCGGATTTCAGAGATAACCCACAGAGTGGGCTCCGGACAGTGACGCAGCAGCCACCACAGTTGAGGCAATGGTTATGATCACGAAATAGTCCTCCATCCAATGACTGATCTCGTACCCCCTGGTAAACTAACATAGCTATTGGAAATGGCCATTTATAGTGGATTGTCCCATTAAAAATGGTGATTTTCCATAGCTATGTTATTTTACTAGAGGGTAACTCCGCTTGGGATTCTGTTCTTTTTCGCATATGGAGAAACCAAGCACAATTTCACCGATGACAAAAATGATGAGATGCTGAACTTCAGAAGTATTTGCCCTAGAAAAAAGACTAACACATGGAAGTTTCAAAAAATCGCAAAGTTCGATTCTTTTGACCCTTTAGAAAAAAAACCGAGGTTTTCCCTTTCTTTTCCATGGTTTTTCCAGCGTTTTTCCAGCGTTTTTCATCCCGTGGCCATGGAAACAGACGGCGCAACAACGGCGCCATGGCAGGCGCCTTGAGCCCCGCTTCGGATCCGCCAAAGGCACCCCCAGCCAGGAAGGCTGTGGCGATTCCGACCTGAAAATTGAAAATTGGAAGGGCAACTCAGCCGAATAAAACTGAAGCAACTACTGTATATTTGTATATAACTTTGTATATAACTCACCTGTATGTGTTTTTTGTATATTTTTTTGTAAGATGATTTTCTGGTTTCACAATCGCTTGAGTCTTTTTTCAGTCACTTGATTCAAAGAGCACTTCAAGTCGTGCAAAAAGGTGATGCCACTAAAGTTAAGGGCCTGATTGAAGTTGATTGCGACTGCTGTAGACAGAGCTCTCTCCTCAGTTTCATTGCTACCAACACTTGATGAAGTGGGATGATCTGACATCATCCAACACTGAGCGAATCCCTTTGTTCACAGACTGGGAACTACGAAGTGCACAGTCACCATGCTTCTCCGGGGCCTAAGACTTCTGACCAGCACTGCGTCAAGTAACATCCGGGGCGAACCACGTCGCTGAGAGAAGGGGTGGTGTACACTGGAAGAAGGGCTGTGCCACCTGAGCCACGGGGATTGAAGGTTGATGAAGATGATGAAGATAAATCTTAAAATGCCATACCATCTGGTTATGACTAACATAGCCATGGTATAGATGGCCCTAATCGAAATAGATGATTTTCCCATTACTGCTAGAAACCTCCATTGCTATTTATTTTTGGGATTTTCCAGCCAGCAAACTGTGAATGTCATAACCAGATGGTACCCCCTAGTAAACTAACATAGACCCTGAAAATCACTATTTTTTAATGGAAATGAATCTTCCAACCCCTGTCTGCCAGGGTCTATGTTAATATACCAGAGGGTAAATCCATGGATTTCTGGAAAATGGCCCATTTATAGATTATTTTCCCATTAAAACCTCCATTTATTTTTGGGATTTTCCATGGCAAACTGTGAATGTCATAACCAGATGGTGTTCCATCCATGGATTTCTTTCTGGATTGAAACTACCCTCTGGTAAATTAACATAACTATGGAACATCACCATTTTTAATGGGTAAACCATCTATAAATAGGCCATTTAATCAGTTACCCGGCCTGGTAAACATACAAAAAGCTATGGAAAGATCACATAAAATCACCATTTTTCATGGGAAAATCACCATTTATAGTGGATTTACCCATCAAAAATGGTCATTTTCCATAGCTATGTTAGTCATAACCAGAGGGTATGATCCAAGGATCCCAGGAGATCCCAAGATGAGTTCAACTGGGCTGCCAGACTGCCACCAGCATCGTCCCTATGACGACCGTGGTATATCCTGACGCTCCATGGATGCACCATGAGATGTTTCTCTACAAAAAATAGGGGAATCAAAATCCAGTTATCAATCAGTATCAATCAATATTGAACCATATTCATCAACATCAATATCAATATCAATATTAATATTAATATCAATATCAATCTTGAAGCATATCAATCAACATGCATCCTTCATATCATTCTCCTAAAGTCATCAACTCACCTGGGAGGCCGCCATCCAGAAAGGGGATACCAGATCGGAGCCAACATCCCACGGCCATGAGCCTCAGCAATGATCAAAGTCACGAACGAAAAATATGGAAAATTGTAATCATATATCATATGACATGTTTTTTCATATGATGAAATATGATACAAAATGATAGAAACTGATACAGATGTTGCATCATTTTGCTCTCTTTTTTAGACTTGTGGGGTCTCCCACTTGTTTGCTCTGGGCGTCCGGCATTGCAGCACCCACAATGGGCATCCGAAGACCGAAATTGCGAATCACCTCGGCACATCGACTGACGCCATCCATCATACTCTTCAGCGAAATCTTCTGATTCTCATTTTAAGACAACATAAAAACCAAATAAACCATGTAAACCTTTAGATCATCTATATCCTCTATATCCTCTATATTCCAGAGCATGATTTCTCAATCAAGGTACAAAGGGTTCGATGAAGCAAGCGAAGACATTGGTGAAGAGAAAGATGTCAATTAAGGACGCGGGATCCTGCGGGATGGCACGGATGGCGGCATGATATGAAAAACATATCATGATAATCAATGATATTGACTTTTTTCGAGATATTTAAAGCGATCTATTTAAGAGTCATATATGAATATATATATATATGTGTATAGTGTATATCTAGGGTATATATATATATATATTAGATTATATATGATATAATACATATATATAGTACATATTATATATATATATATTATTATATATATTATTAAATATATTATTATATATAATGTAATATATATACATAATAAGGTATCGGCTCAGGGACCCCCCGTGCCGTGTTATCTTAGCGGGCTTTGGAGCTGGCCCGCGGGCGTTCGGTTGCTGCTGGCGTGCGGCGCTTCCGTTTCGCTTTCACTTGTGCTCTGATAGGACAGGGCAGCCTATCACCACCTTTGCTCCTTGTGATTGCCCACACGTTCCTCTCCGGCCCCGTGGCGGTTCCGACCCTTCAGGTGGCCTTTGTGTATGTCGGGCAGGACAGTTCTTCCTGCACCTGGTTTTGATCCTTGTTGAGGGCAACGACCAGAGCATTGCGGATCACGACTTTGCCTGGACAGAGGCGCGCTGCGCGAAGAGCAAGGGCAAGAGCAAGACTTCGTTTCTTTTTGCACCGCCGTGGCATTCAGATCTTGGATCATTTGGAGTTGTTCCGCATCAAACAGACGCTGAACCTTCACCATTCCAAGGATCCAGTGTTTATTCGTCGCATTACAGCAGAGATGGCGTCGTTGAAGACACCTGCTTGGAAATGCCTCGACTGCAGGCGTATGGTCAAGGGGAACGATGTCTTTTGTCCTGGTTGTGGCCAACATTGGGAAGTTTGCATGGACAGGAACTTCCAAGATGGCAGGCCTTTGACTCCCACAAGGCATACGACGTACCGTGGACAAGCACAAGATTCCAACAATTGGGAATGGCAGCGCCGCCCATCTCAAAGCCCGAGGCAGAGACAGAGACCACGCTCTCGCAGGCAGCATGGGTATGGACAAGACTCCCAATCTCAACCCAATCAGAAGGGATCTGGCAAAGGTCGAGGCAAGGGACGCGGCAAGCATCATCATGGTGGTGGAAAAGCACAGCCTGCACCGACCTCGAACGCACATGGATTGGGCACCGAGGGTACGGCGCCCCTTCCCCCGCCACCTTTGCCACCTCAAGCTCGTCCTGGAGACACACCATGGACGCAACTTGCACCGCCTTTCCCGTCAGCTGGTGGAGCTCCTGTAGAAGCGCCTGCCCTCTCGGAAGCCGAGATCAAGTTGCAGAAGGTGCTGGGCATCTTGAAAAAGAACCAGTCAGAATTGCCCCCAGAGGTTTCGGAAGTTGTCAAAGATACGAATCTCAAGGAGGGCCACAACAAGATCCAAAATATGCACGATGCTGTGGAGAACTTGGGAGATGCACAGCAAGCTTTCGAAAAGGCATGCTTCACGCGAGCACAGAATCTCGCCTCTTGGCGACAATTTTTGCACCTCTCCGTTCAAAGATGGCAAGAGTACACTCAGCACTTCCTCACACAGGAGAGGCACAATCTCGATCAGATTACTGCCGCCAGGGATGCTGTGAAGAACGCCCAGTCCATCTTCAAGGACATGCAGGAGAAGGGAGTGATTACGATCGAAGCCGAAGACGATCCGGCCATGATGGAGGAAGAGCCCTCGGCAACCAAAACCGAAAGCTCGCGTCGTATTCAAGAAGGCCTGGAGCATATGACAGCTTCTTTGGAGAATCTGGCCAACCAGGCAGACAAAGAGCATGCAGAAGAGCAGCAACAAAAGAAACGGCCACGCAAAGAGGCACCGGCCACAGAAGAGACTGTGGCCCCCTCTTCTGCCTCTGGCTTGCTTGGCTCGCAGGCGATGGAGCCTTTTGGCAGGGCTCACAGCGGATGACTGCATTGTATCCCTGTGGACAGCCAGCCCTGTCCAGTTGCCTCACAGACCTTGGAGTAGGATGGAGGCATACCATTATCGATGAGCCCAACTTTGTTTCACCTTGGGAGGCTTCGTCTTTGGCGCTTGACCTTGCTTTCCACTTGGGTACCCATGGACCCTTGGCAGATGTGGGAAACTGCCACAATTCCGTTGCAACCAGGAGTTCCAAGCCTGGCAATTCATTTTCATCTTCGAGACGAAGTGTGCGTTTTTGTGATACAGTTGATTTACTACTTGGCCCTGATGATGGTTTGGTCATGGTCTCTGCGTCAGTGTCACACGAAGAGCTGAGTTCCACCCATGCGAAGCCATGGGGATGGTTCATTTGCCCTGACGTTTGGGAGTACATTGAAGATGAGGACGTGTACCGTCCTCTGAAGATTTCCCGCAGTGCCTTGGAACCGCTGTCTTCAAAGGCCGTGTTGATCCGGCACTTGCCACCTATTTGCATGCTGCGTACCTCCGATGCTTGGCACCAACCTCTGCCTTCTGACCTCCTTCAACCTCATGACGATCCTGAAGATGATGACCCCAATGCCATTCCTGACCCTGCGCGTGCACCGCAGTTTGTGCAGGACCTGTTTGAACTGGCTGACAGACACCGCATCTTTTCTGACATTGATGCACCAGGAGTCCTCAGGGTTCGCACTTGGTTTTTGCATCATTTGGATGAACGCCGCTGTTGGCATCCGCGCATCCTTGAATATGATGAGGATTGGAGGGGATGGGAGAGAGATCTGGGCTTAGCATGGAGATCGCACATTAGACCAAATGAAGAAATCCAGATTCAGGTTGCTTATCCTGACCCTTTTCGGGGCTACATGACAAGGCCAGCGCATGCTGACGTGATCATTTCGCAAGGCCACTGGCTACCTCATTACTCAACCATCATCACTGTACACAGGCTGGGACGGACGCACGCACCGCTTTCCTATGCCCTGGCGTGCTCACTGGAAAGAAGAGTCAGTGGGGTTAGGCTTGCTGATGAAGCGGACGTCCTGCCTTTCTGCAATCAAGCGCATGGCCGTTGCTCAATTTCCTTTGGATGGAACCGCATTCCTTTCACTTTGCAGCCCACGCATGATGTTTCTGCTGGCCATGCGTTCACTGTACAAGTGGGAAATGATGAAGCCGGAGCCGCTAGCTCAGGTCATGCTGATCGACCTGTAGTGAACAATGACAATGCTGCTCATTCTCTTCCAGCCATGGATGTTGACTATGATTCGGTTGATGAAGCTTCCAATGGTGAGGTTGATCCTCCAGATTTTTAAGGGTCTCAATCAGAAAGCAGCCTGCACAGCAACGACCTGAGCTTGCTGGTGTATAGGCTCAATGCCCCGGATGCGCATGGATTCACCCAAGGTAGCAACTACATTGCCATTTTGAATGCAGCCATTCGTGCTTGCAGGATTCCGCGCAGACTTGTGCGTTGCCATCATGCATTACATGCCAATCCCACCGGAGTCCATCCGGAACATGAAACGGCTGTTATTTTGCAAAGTGTTGATGATGTGGCACCAGGTTCCGATGACAAACTCGTCCTTGTTGACCTTGAGATTCACTTTCATCCTCTCAGTGACGGTCTTGTTGTTCCTGCAGCGCACAGCAGAAAGGTTTTGAAAGTGAACCCGCACTTGCATCGGGAGCAGTTGCTCTTGCTGACTGGCCTGCGTGATTATTGCCAACTTGAGAAGGAGCGATGTGTCATACATTGCAACCAGCAACTTTGGACTGCCAATGATCGTGGTGTGCGTGATATTCAACATGGGTTTTATTTCCGCATTACTGTTCCACCACCGTCAGACACCGAGCTTGACACAGAAGTTGCAATCGGCATCGCAAGGGAGTTCGGCATTGACGCATCCTCTATTCGAGGCAATCATGCCAGCTGTTCTCCCACCCTTTCTCTTCGGCAGGTTGATGTTGAAGCCTTGAGCCCTGATGCAGATCTCAAATGTGCGGTTGCTCATGCACCTGATGAATCGCCATCGCCCGCTACTGCGCCCACCACTGGACAGAGAAAGACAAGGATTCCTTCACCGTCTTCGCATGCGCGTTTTGCACCAGGAGTTCAGCGGCAACTTGAAGCCTTACTCCAACAGGCAGACCTTATCGAATGTGAAGAGGAAGGTCGCATCATGTACCTGACCACATGGTACATCCATCATCGTCAATTCAGGCGTTGTTATGCAGGGCGAGCTGTGCGACTGACTCAGGATTCCGCTGACTGGCTGGAAACTATTCTGGAGCCATGGATACCTGTCATCGACCAATCTCAAACTGTGATTATCCGCATTGTACGTTCCACACCACCTTGTAATTTGTGGGAATGCGTGCAGGCACATTTGATCATTGAACAGGACCATGTACCGAGACAGGTCTCCTGCCTGATCAGTCACTCAGATTGGCGATATCCTGAACAGGGATGGCAGCATCGGGCGCTTGCAATTGATGACTTCCAAAACTCCAGAGGCATTCTCGCAGCTGCTGAGCTTAGGGAATTGTGCAGACGTGTGCAGTGCAATGTTCAGGCGCGTGGCTTGCCATTTGCTCTCACTGATTTTGAGGAGATTGGCAGTGCTTGGAATTTTGTCGTCCACATTCAACGTCCACTTGTGATTGAGTTTCCTGAGCCCATAGAACTCACTGACTTCCACAGCTTGATGCAACAGGGACATGCCTCACATGGACTTGACATGCCACCCACTGGAGGGGAATGTGGCCACTTTGCGTTCGACCCGCTTGCCCCTGCTTTCCAGCCTAGTCAACCAAATCTTTGGGACTTACCGGATGACATTCAAGAACTCCATGAAGTTTGGCGCTCATCCGCAACGGCATGGGAGCAAGAGTCCCCGGCAGCTCACTTTCTTGTCTGGTTCCTTTGTCCTGGTGGCGGTGTCAGAAGATGTTTGGGCTGTCGCAGGGTCACACTGTTCGACGACTTCGCAACCTGGAGGGAACGACTCACCTTTGCGTGGAGAGATTTTGTTTTGCCCAATGTACCTGTAGAGATTCATGTTGTGGATCCACAGCCTGCACCACTTGAACATGACATCACGGCACACGTGATCTTGACGCAACTGATGCCCGACCATGAAGCAGGAGTACTAGTCAACATTGTCGATTCTGCCGTGAATGATGCAATCCCATTTCGTGTGGCCATCACGATTGCAGACCCTGCGCATACGTTGCTCTTCCTTCAGGCGCTCAATTATCACAACGAACAGGCCCTCATTGGCCTTACTTTTCGGCAGTTTGCGATTGAACCAGGCAGATTGACTCCTGCGCGCAATGGCAATTGCTTTGACCTTGTGGTCACTCGAGCGGTTGTGCCGCAGAACTGGGCGCCCCCCATTCTGCCCGCAGTGCCTGGCGCTGAAGGTCTTGGATTGCTGCAGACACAAGCAGCCTTCATCAAGAAGGGCCAAGGTGCGCGCCTAACACATGGGCTGGTGGCTCACACCCATGGGCCACCGCTTGAAGCCTCTGCTGCCGATGAAACCACTCCTGCAGCGACATCTCTTTCTTTGGCCGACTTGCTCACCACAGCCGTTGAAGTGATCTCTGGAGACCCTTACATAGCCTTGCCTTCTTTCTTAGAAGTTCCGGTTGACTTTGTTGAGGCTGACATTGAGCATGAACTTAGGACATTTGGCTTTGAATGCCGAGCATTTCTGTTTGGTCAACACCGGAAGGCCTTTTGTGTCCCAGTGACGGCCCTGCAGAATTCAGAGTACTTTCATGTCCTCTTTGCCAATGTCGACACAGGCGACTGCAAGGGCACCTTCGTCCACTCCTTTGAGAAGCAATGGACTGAGATTGAGCTGATGCAGATCCTGCACAGACTTGGTTATGAGAAGGCCTTCATTGCGAAGCTCTGTGTGAAGTCAGATCGTTTTGCAGTTGCAGTGTTCGGGGAATCACATGGCAGCCTTGCTTGCATTTCCAAATTGCGACCAATGAGCTTGTGGCCTTCGCCTCAGCCCACGCCCAAGCTTGAATATCTTGTCGAACTGGCTGGCATGTGGCATACTGAGTGCTTACTCCAACTTGGTGTCAGTGAGCAAGACATTAAGAATTTCTTCCAACCGAGATCGAACATCCTTTGTGGGCATTTTGAAGGCATTGATCTACCAAAGGTCACCCAGGAAGCTATTGATCTCCTGGCCTCTCCGAGCCCCAATCTTGGTTTCGATTCTTTCGACCGTCTGATCATTTACGTTGATGGAACCTCGCAGCCAAGTCAAAAACACCTGCCGCCACTGCGAGTCGATGCAGAAGGACTTCCAGATGCCTGGGCTTTCCTGGTGATTGGCGAGCGTTACTCCAGCGAGGGGAGCTCCACTTTGCATTTACTTGGTTGGCAAGCGCAACAAGTTCGATATGATCCGGACAGCCCCAATTTTGCGGGTGCTTTGAAGACCAGTTCACATATCGCTGAACGCGAAGGGCTTTTCTTTGCTGCCTTGTGGAGGGCAACGTTGAACATCAACACACCTACGATCTTTCGTAGTGATTCGTGGTTGACCTGCAAACAGGCCACTGGCTGCATTGGCTCGCTCAACGTTGACTTGTCTTTCACACTCCTGCGCAGCATATTCCAGTTCCTGGAGACAGCGATGGCAGTGGACACATTGCTCGTTGAGCACGTTTATGGCCACAACAATGACCCCTGGAACGAGGCCGTGGATGCCATCGCCAAAATGGAAGCCAAGAAGAGTTTCTTCCTGCCACGTTTGGATGTGAATCTTCGCATTTGGCAAGACGCCTTACCTTCCCTCTGGCTTCTGGTTGGTCAGCGTTTTGGATGCCCGGCTTTCTGCGGACCTGGATTTGATGTACATGCACCTGACTTGCCGCCTGCTGAAACTCCCTCGGAGTCTTTGCATACCTTGCAACCCAACCGAGTTGATCCACCTGAGTGTGTTGTTGTTGATGTGAGGATTAGTTTTGCCTCAGGGAATGTCTCAACTCTTGGAGTGGGTGCGAGAGGACTTGCTGGCAAGTTGGACTATTTGAAAAGCCAATTCCGAAACTTCCAATTGAACTTCCTCGGAGTGCAAGAAGCCCGCACGAAAGAAGGTCAGTTTTGTGACCCTGATCTCCTGCGTCTCTCCTCAGGGGCTGACACTAAAAACCTTGGGGTTGAGCTCTGGTGCAACCTGCAACAACCCATTGGCTTCAGTGGAAAGAAACCGCATTACCTGAGTACAAGCGATTTCCAAGTTCTTCACAGAGATCCAAGGAGGTTGTTGGTCCTGGTGCACAGCACCTTCTGGAGAGCCACGATTTTTGTTGGCCATGCACCACATAGCGGATACACTTTGTCGGAGCGCACACATTGGTGGGAACACACAACGAGCTTGATACAGACTCTGGTTCCTGATCTACCGCTGTTCACTCTGATTGATGCTAATGCAGCGCCGGGCCCTTGCGATCACCGAGTTGTCCTTGGACCAGGTTTCTCTTCTAGCAGTAGCACATGTTTGTGGCGCCAGTTTCTGGACACCCATGAACTTTGTCTGCCTTCGACTAGTGCATTGCATGTTGGGCCGCGCCATACTTGGGTCGCCCCTGATGGAAATGATGTACACCTTATCGACTTCGTTGCGATTCCTCAGAAAAACCTTGCACAGTGCACTTGGTCGCAGACCATTGATCAGTTTGACCTCAACCCTATGCATGAAGATCACCTTGTTGTAGGACTTGAGCTATCTTGGAAGACATGGACCCTGGCCGCCCACGCCAGAGAGGCCTCAGGTCCGTGGTCATGCAATCGGGCGGCTATCCCGCATGCAGACCTTGCAAAATCACTGTCGGTGCCACAAGGGCTTGCTTGGACCACTGATATTGAAACTCATGTTGACACCTTGAACAAGTTCTTCCGAGCTGAGCTCACACAACATTGTCCCAAGAAGCCTCTGCGCCCCAAGAAAGCCTTCATGACTGACGAGCTATGGGCTTTACGCCGTACCAAACTCTGTCTTAGACGGAGGCTGCAGCGCTCGCAAAGAGCTGTTTCCTTGGAGACTTTTGCCCGCGCTTTTCATGGCTGGCGTCTTCAAAGGATGCACCCGCTGGAAACAGCTGATGAACTTGGGGCTCAGTCCTTCAACTTCGAGTGTTCTCTTCAATGTGCTAGCTTGTTGAATGTTGCCAAGTTTTGGAGAGCCTGCCGTCAACTCAAGTCGCAGTTGAGTTCCTCCAAGAAGCAGGTTTTGGCTCACAAGATTGACGAACTTGCACACCTGAATTCCGCTTCGGATATTCTGAACACGCTACGGCCATTTATTGGCTCCTCGAATGCTTTAAAACAGGGTCCAAGACCACTGCCGCTTGTGCTTGATGCCGATGGGCACCCTTGTCGATCTGCTTCAGATGCCCTTGAGCGGTGGATTGCCTTCTTCATGGGCATGGAAGGGGGCAGCGTGTCTCAGGTCCTGATCAACGCAAGCTTTGGATTGCCAACCTTGCGGAACAGACTGTTGATGCTTTGGTTGTGGATGCTGCTGATGTTCCTTCCCTTGTTGAGCTTGAGGCCGCCTTTAGGAGAGTCAAGAAAGGTAAGGCGAGTGGGCCTGATCACTTGCCTTCAGAGTTATTCCACTGCTTTCCTGTCGAGATGGCGAAGCATGGGTTTTCTGTTCTTCTGAAGATTGCTCTCCAAGGCCAAGAATGCCTTGAACACAAAGGAGGCACATTGGTGCCTCTATGGAAGGGTAAGGGTGACAAAAGCACATGCACCTCCTTTCGCAGCATCCTGCTGAGCTCGCACTTTGGCAAAACCCTCCATCGTGCACTCCGTTTGAAGCAAGCCAGTGTGTATGAAACCTACTTGCATGCACAGCAGCTTGGAGGCAGAAGGCACACGCCCGTCACCTTAGGCACTCATCAAGCCAGAGCTTTCCTCAGGCACCATCAAGCACACGGTCGACCGACCGCATTGCTGTTTTTGGACTTGACCGAAGCGTTTTACAGGGTTGTTAGACCCCTGGCGTTGTCTGGCGAGCTTTCTGATGACGTGCTTGGAGCCTTAGCAGCCCGCCTGTATCTTGATGTGGATGTCATTGCGGAGCTTCGCACCTTGCTTTCCCAGCCGGGTGCAATCGAGGATGCCATGTTGCCACGCCATGCACAACGTGCACTCCGTGCGATCCACACGGATACGCACTTTCATCTGCGGGGACAGCATGATGCTTGCCGAACATCACTTGGCAGCAGGCCAGGTGATGCTTTTGCTGATGTGGTCTTTGGATATCTCTGGGCGAAGGTCCTTCATAAGCTGCAGTCGCACATTGACCGACTTGAGCTTGGTGAGTGTTTCCCTTTTGCAGATGGGCCCAACTGGTACGCCCCACCGTGTGATGAGCCGACGTCTGCCAAAGCCGAACCTTTCCTGGGGCCTTGCTGGTGTGACGATCTTTGTATCTGCATGAGCTCTGATTCCCTTGAGACCCTTGCGAAGAAAGCTGCCCTCATCTCCGGTTTCCTCCTGGACTTGTGCAAGACGCATGGCATGACGCCAAATCTTAGTCCTGGGAAAACAGAAATCATGTTCTCCATGCGTGGAAAGGGACATCGTGTTTTTCGCAAGAAGTGGTATGGTCCGCTTTCATCACGTCTTTTCCCTGTGATTGGAGAGACTGGCTTTTACCAAATCCCCATTGTTGGTGCGTATAAACATTTGGGCGGTATTTTGCACCATGGAGGAGACTTGAAGCAGGAGATCCGGAGGCGCATCGGCATTGCCCATCAGACTTTCACACAACATCGCAGGCTGTTGTTTCAGAACAAAGCCATCCCATTGACCAAAAGAGCAGAATTATTCCGTTGTCTTGTCCTCAGCAAGCTGATGTATGGCACCGATTCTTGGATCATCAAGGACCAGAAGACAAAGGGTTTCTTTCACGCCGCGGTGCTCAAGCTTTACAAGAGACTCCTTGGTGTGAGACCAGAAGTGAAGATTCCTGATGATCGGGTCTTGACCATGATTGGACTTCCGAGCCCCACTGAACTGCTGCGTGTCCCGTTTGCGATATCTGCGGACCTTGTTCGCTGCGGGCAAGGTGGTTTCATGGGGCCTCTTGAATACAGATCATGAATGGATTCGTCTTATTGAAGACGACTTGCAATGGATGTTTCGACAATTGTGGAATTCCAGCCCCTTGTTGGACCCACAAAGTCACCTTGCTCAATGGCTTGACATCATTTCACATCATCCAGGCTACTGGAAACGCCTCACCACCAGAGCAGTCAAACATGCAGCCGGACAGAGAGCCAAAGAGTTTCGAGTCATGCAGACTCATCATGACATCTTTGATATGTTGCGCCACAGTGGTTTTTGTGTTCCAACACCGCTCCGCCGACATGCAGTGTCGGATGAAGCTTTTGGCTGCATGTTGTGTGGACTTGCATGCAAAAGTAAAGCAGGTGAGGGCGCACGCATGTTCAAAGTTCATGGCCATGCGCATCCTGTTCGTCAGCTTTTCCAAACCACGCAATGTGCTGTTTGTCTTAAGGAGTATTTCTCTTTTGGCAAATTGAAGATGCACCTTATTCGAAGTGAATTTTGTCGGCAGAGGCTGCATGGCATGAGGCTTCCCCAAGTGCCAGTGCCTGGCATTGGATCCGCAGCTGATGAGGATTTGAAACAACACAATGACGGCCTCTTGCTACCATTGAGGGCGGATGGCCCTTTGAGAGAGTTCCGCAGATGCAGCGATTTCTCGCCAGTCTATGAAGAGCTCTATGAAGACTTGGCGTTGCTTATTTTGCATACCACCACCCTTGAGGAACTTGAGGCAGCACTCCGAGACAGAATCAGGCGTGAGCCGCTCTCATGGACTTGCTGCCTTGCCACTTTGACAGAGTTGCGCAACAACCTTGAAGCTGAAGAGCAAGATCTTGGCACTCTCCCCTGGCGTGAGGTAGCTCAAATTGTGGGTCGCTTGCAGATGCCTGCTGCTTGGACCTTTCTCATTGAGGACTCCTACGTCCCGGTCGAGCACTTCACAGACCTGCAGCAGATCGAGGAGGTGTGTGGCGAAGTCTCCTGGGATATGGCTCCTTTCAGCATTCCGCGTACATGGGGACGTCATCGCCTTGTCTTACATGCGTTCGCCGGCCACCGTAGGCCGGGCGATTTCCAGTATTACCTGGATCGCTTGCTTGACTCGTGCGAGGATGGCATTTTCATTCATGCTGTGTCGATGGATATCATCTACGACAGTCGTCTTGGTGATGCCTCCCTTCGAGAGACGCAGGATTTCTGGTATCGTGGAATTGACAGCTCTTGGGTTGTGGGCTTCATTGGTGGCCCTCCATGTGAAACCTGGAGCAAGGCTCGAGGTGTCGCAGTGGACGCGAAAGGCCCTTCGAAAGGACCGCGTGTCATCAGAACAGCCGCGGAGCTTTGGGGCCTTCATGCCTTGGGCTTGAAAGAGCTAGCACAGATTTCTATTGGAAACGACCTCTTGCTCTTCTCCATTTTCTGCTTGTTTAGATTGGCTCTACGTGGCGGAGTTGGAATCCTTGAGCATCCAGCGGAACCAGACGCAGCAGATGCCGCAGCAATTTGGAAGTTGCAGATTCTTATTTTGCTGACGCATTTGCCTGGTGTTGAGGTCCTCCAAATCATGCAAGGGCATTTTGGTGCGCCGTCTCCCAAGCCCACGCAGTTGCTGAGCGTGAATTTGCCAGGCCTGCCGATTGCCTTGCAGCAGTGCACAGTTTGCGATCAACTCCCAAGACGCAGTGCAATTGGGCTCCAGTCGGACGGCCAATGGGCCACGTCCAAACTCAAAGAGTACCCGCCTGCGCTCTGTTTTGCTTTCGCCAAATGTTTTTTCACCCATTTGAAGTCAGTACCAATTTCTACTGACTCTGCACAGGCCGAAACCTTTCTTTCGAAGTGTCAGTCTCTTCTTGTGCAGCACTTTTCAGTTCACTTCGGAAAGGATTACGCTGGGTGACGTTTGGTGGATTTGTTTAGAATTCATTTGGCAACTTGGCCGCAGCGTGAGCTTCTCTGCGCCGTGAAGGAAAAAAAAATATATATATATATACATAATTATAGATACACCCATTCAATTCCAGTCACCACCGTGTCACTGTCTCCGGTCTCACATCGCTCGTCTTTTTCGCGCCTGACCAAAGACCTTCGTCCAAGTCCCAGGCCTCAGCGACCCGACTGGTAACCCGGCGGGTCAAAATGGTGACGGGGGGATGGTGCAAATGATGGTTAATGATGGTTAATGGTAGATATATCATTATCATAACACTATGTGTCAAAATAACCAGTTAATATTGGATGGTTATATACACTATGATATTGGATCGCTAATAAGTGTGTATATAACTCCAATTTCACTATGGCTTATGGTAGATATATCTATAATTGCTATTCTGGTTGGTGGTTTCAACCCTACCCCCCTGAAAATGATGGAGTTCGTCAGATTGGATCATCCCAACGAAAATGGGGAACATGAAAAAAATGATCCAAACCACTGGTTTATGACATGGTTTTACCCATAAATCTATAGTAAATCTTGATGTAAATCTTAATCATACATCTTCACATCTCGATCTACTTCGATGTTCTTCTTGAATTATGATTTCATTGGCGTCACATATCTTCACATATCTTCATGCATGGTCTGGCCATGACCCAAGTTCCGAACGTTGCAGCCACACTAAAGCACCTCGGCCCAGCGACGCGTTTCGCGACGCGTTACGCATGGACGGTGGCCGGACGGTGGCCGCCGTGGGCTGAGGCCAGTACACCAGGTCGCTCAGCAGGGCGAGCAAAGCAAGGAATGCCAACTGAACCCAGCGCCTTGTTGGGAATGGAATGCGGCAACTGAATGGGAACTGAATGGGAACAGTGTGGGTCACAACTTGGAAACTCAGGTGTCGCTTGTTGAAAGCGAAGTAAATGCTAAGTACATAGCTACTTGTTGACATCGAACCATAAGAAAAACTTGGAAAGGAACTCAAAAGTAACCCATCTAGGGCCCCTGGCTGCTTGTAGAGCACTGGTGGTGGACAGCTATCCAACGCTGCCTAGATCGAGACGTGCTTGGTTCATTGGTGGTTTCCTGGGTTTCCTGTCCAAAAAAAAAGTCAAACTTACCTCATTTTCAGGCCCAAAGTGTCTTGACTTTTGCAGAATAGTTTCCAATTCAGTTTCAGAGAATCTATATGTGGAATCGGTGAACTAGCGCAACTTTGCGCGGCTTCACCAGTACAAGGTTTCAAACTGTGACAACAAAGCCCCCCAAAAAAAGTGCTTTTGTCAACGCTGCATGATTGCTGAGCTCCCCTTTTTTTCCTTCATGACTGGCTTGACTAAGTCTCCCTATCATTTGTTGGTCCTATGTTTTTCAATCTTTTCTGGATTTGGCACCCCCAAATCCATCCAAATTTCTCATCAGTTCCATTCAAAGTGGCAATAATTCGGGTTGTGTACCGGCAAATCAAATTTGTGAAGAACCTCATATGGCAGTGTGTCAAAACCCTGGTACCCCTGGTGAACATCAAAATAGCTGGTAAATGGATGTTCATCCCCCTAAAAATGGTATTAATAGGGATTGATCCATAGCCATATGATGATGGTTTTCACAACATGTTTCCCATGTATTGGTGGAACATCCGCACTGGAGAGAACCATTTCCCCTCGTCGCAGATGTTTTCCCACAATCTTGTCCCATTTATGGCTGTGGTAAATCATTGATGTCACTTCCCCTATGGTTGAAATCGACCAAAAAAAATATCAAAACAAGCTCGAACATCAACAAACTTACTGGCGCTAAACGTAAAAAATGCAAAAATGGGATGATTGAACAAATATTTATGGATTGGATCATGCCCCCATTCCCAACATTTGAGACCAGGTAAACACAAGCGTTCAAAAAATAATGAAAAATCCCTGGGAAATTTCCTTAAAATCCCCATGAAACCCCTCAAACATCCCTGGGAAATCCCTATGAAATTCTTTCAAACATCTGGGAGACCTTAAAAAAACCCTAAGCAATTCCTTCAAAATCCCTACCCTCTGGTAAACTGTCACATAACTATGGAAAATCACTACTTTCAATGGGTAAATCCATTATTTCTATGGCCATGTTGTTTAAGATACCTATGAAAATGGCCATAGAAATAGTTGATTTACCCATCAAAAATTGTGCTTTACCCATCAAAAATGGTGATTTACCCATGAAAAATTGTAAAAAACCTCCCATTTCGGGGACCGTTGAGGCCGTTGAGGCCGTTGAGGCCGTTGAGGCCGCGACCGGCTCGGCGTGTCTGGGCACCACGCTGCGCTGCGCACGGTTCATCCACGGGAGCCACGAAAGGCCCGCGGCCGAAGCAAGGCCACGCAGGCCATTGGAGCCCGTTGCACCTGGGGAAAGTCCACCGGAATGGGAGAAAAAACCATAGAAAACACACATATATATATAATTATATATGGCTATGGGTCAAAACCCTGGTACCTAGTGAACCCCAAAATAGCTGGTAAATGGATGTTCATCCCACTAAAAATGTATCTATAGGTATTGACCCATACCCATATATATATATATAACACTAGCAGGATGTTGGGTTAAACCGGTGAAAAATCCTGATTTTCCATGGCTTTCTGTTTTTGGCATGTCTCACCTCTTGAACTTCCGGAGCTTGAGGAGTCACCGAGTGCACCATGTGCACCATGATAGCTTCCTCTGGCAGCTCCATCGGTGCGACGCCTCAAGGCACCGTGCCCGGCGTGCCGGTCGACGTCCATCTCGCTGAAACAGGTGATGGTGGCTGTGGCGGCCACGGACCAAGGTCGAAGATGTCGAAGCCGTTGCCGGGAGCGGCTCGGCTTCGCAACACCGGAGCTACGGAGCGCGGGAAGGGCCTCAGGCTCTGGCTCCATGTTAGGAAACGGCCGCCTTGGACTCAAACTGCAGCAGGAAAATGGCAAAATACACCATCAAACTGTATCAAACAAAGTATATCAAACTACTCAAGATCACAAGAAACCAAGCAAACCAAAATAGGATAAAGATGCAGAAATTAATAAAAGTATCCAGAGATATCCAGAGTACAACAACATCACTGTCACTCCATTCCACAAACTCCACTTGGATTCTGGATGGGCCGCTTTTTGTCCTCGCAGGTTGCCACAATGTGACTCTTTGGTTCAAGAGATCGGATACCAGCTGACAGAAAAATGGCAGAAGGCTGTGGTTTCATGGGCAAAGATGAATTCTGAATTTTCCAAACAAGATTAAACAGCTGGAAATGCCAAAAAACATATCAAAATGATATAAAATCTCTTAAAACCAGTATGGGATCTACAGCTTCGGCCATGAAACCACTCCGCTGGGTCAGTTTCATTGACCGCTGGGTCAGCTCCAGTCAGTTTCGCCGACTCCCAAGAGCTCCAAGAGCTCCGGTCATGGCAGGTGAATCTTTGCTCACGGCAAACCATGCCACAAGACATTCCAAGAGATCACTGTTTTTCAAAGTTTTTCCAATGTTAAAAATCGAAGAAGAATCACAAACAAAAACATGGACTCAAGTATAAAAAGATATCAAAAGATATCTGAATGCGTTGATGCAGTTTACATCCCTTGGCAGAACGGCATGGTGCAAAAGCCATGTGTGCCATGTTTCATCGGACGGTGACATGGTGATCATGGTGACTCAGACTTCCCAGCAAGGCGGGCAAGGTCATCATTTCATGCCCATATTGCCCATGCCCATTTGACCCATCTGCCCCATCCCTGGTTGTCCCATCCCCATCTGCCCCATTCCTCCGCAGCCGCAACCTCCACAACCTCCGCAGCCTCCACAGCCTCCGCAGCCTCCGCAGCCGCATCCGCCACAAGCACCACACCCTCCACATCCTCCGCATCCACCCCCAGGGCAGCCTCCACAGCCACCGCATCCAGGGCAGCCACCACATCCACCACACCCTCCACAGCCGCAACCTCCGCAGCCTCCGCAACCTCCGCAACCTCCGCAGCCTCCACAGCCTCCACAGCCGCAACCACCGCAACCACCGCAACCGCCACAGCCGCAGCCGGCAGTGCAGCCACCACAGCTACCACAGCCACCGCAGCCACCACAGCCACCCATGGGAGGCATTCCTCCTTGGTTCATGCCCATTCCCACGCCGCCCATGGCCATGGCGGTTGTGGCGGTTGATTGGGCGCCCATTGGCATGGAACCCATGGACGCTCCTGCCGCGATTTGCTGGTGATCCCTCGAATCTGGATTGAAACCCAATCATCCAACGTTCAATTGAAAGAAGACGAAACAAAATAACCATCATAATAGTGACAATAATCATAATAGTCGTCATCAATAATGATAGTCATGATATGAGCTGATAATCCACCCCTAAACATCAATAAATGATAGTTCAATAATGATTGACTATCATGATATTCATCAGCCCTAATTACTAGTAATGGTCATCAAGAATATGACGACCATAATTCTTATTCCTATCATGATAGTAATCATATTTCATAGTAATTAGAAAGTAATTATAGTGATACCTTGAAAAAAAAACAATAATGTGGGTACAATAATAAACCATCCCCCAGATCACCATTTGTATAGCTGGGTATAAACCATTCCCAAATGGGTGATTTATGACATTGTTTCACCCACATGCTTTTCATCATCCACAGCCGCGGCTGCCACAGCTTCCGCGGCTGCCGGTCCTCCCATGGGCTTTCCACCGGTGTTTGAAGGACCCGAGGCTTGAGACGTGCCGGAGCCCAGATTCAGGTCCTCGGAAAACGTGCGCTGATGCGCCGAAGGACAAAACACGTTCTACATTATATTTTCTATAAACTACATATAATATATACCATCTATAACTATATATATATATTATATTATGTATATATATATATATGTATATTACATACACATATATGACCTTTATATATATAGTGTGTATATGTATAATCTAAAAAAATATGTGTATATAATCTACATGTATACACATACAAGATATGTCATTGAGACAACATGATGTGCTTCTGAGAACTAGAACTGTTCTACCTGTGAAGTAAGACGTTTCAGTCCAAACCCGCCCTTGCAGTTTGGCGGCCAGAAGCTTGCTGGAGATGCCATCCAAGAAGGACCTGGAAGCTGTCACAAACTATCAATGGCCATCACTCTTTGTCTGAATCTACCGAAATCTGTGTAGATCCGTGACTAGTCAACTTAGATTCAGTCGTCGTTTGTCATTGAAGGATATGTCATGCTAGGTCTCCAAAGTTTCCCCACGCATTTGGACGAATCAATGAAACAACTCGCCTTCCTGAAAGTCAGAAATGAATCACTGATCTATGGCTTCCTGCAACCCTTCCATGCTAGTCAAGACCTCTTCACAACAAAAGAACTACAGTGCCAGCAACTTCCTGAGATCCACGCCCGCTTGTGTCCACCTGTCCAGATGGCTGGCCTTAACACTGTGAGGTCGCCGTCATGTGAATCCAACATGAAAGCACCATGGCATGCTGCATGGCTGCCATGTTCAAAGTGCCCGGCTGGGAGTTGGTGTCGCCGGCGCACATCCGCCACATCCACTGCAACCTGCATTGCCTCCGCAAGCACCTGGCTGATTGCATCCACCGCAGCCAGTGCAGCCGCTACAGCCGCAGCCACTGCAACTACCGCAGCCACAGCCAGTGCCACAACCTCCACAGCCTCCGCAGCCGCATCCGCCACAAGCACCACACCCTCCACATCCTCCGCATCCACCCCCAGGGCAGCCTCCAGGGCCAGCGCATCCAGGGCAGCCACCACATCCACCACACCCTCCACAGCCGCAACCTCCGCAGCCTCCGCAACCTCCGCAGCCTCCACAGCCTCCACAGCCGCAACCTCCGCAACCACCGCAACCGCCACAGCCGCAGCCGGCAGTGCAGCCACCGCAGCCGCCGGCCTGCCAACATCAAAGCATAGGGGGGTGAGGGGGGTCAAAATCAGAGTTCGCTACCAAACCGTTTATGCCAGTTATGCCCTCTTCTTGACCATCTTGACCTAGGGACCTACAAATATACCCATCTGACACAAAAATGGCCTGGAAGTTCATATCCCCTTGATTCGCAAAGAGATCTGGCATCTGGCCAGGTGCGTTGCCAGGTGCGTTGCCAGGTGCGTTGCCAGGTGCGCTCTGGAACATGTCTACCTTGAAGCTGGGATTTGTCACTTTTTCCATCCCAACTGGTTCAGTTTCCTGAAAGGCACGGAATTTGGGGGTCAAAGTCACTTACTTTTTCAAGTCAATTCTACTGAAAATTGCCACACCATTTACCCTCTGGTTATCTAACATAGCCATGGAAATTGCCCATTTATAGATGGTTTACCTATTGAAAATGGTGATTTTCCATGGCTAAGTTAAATAATCAGAGGGTATATAATTTTGTCGAAATTCTCCAAGGTCGGACGCATTTTGTTTGGCAATTCCCAGCTCCATTTTGTGTCATTTCCAAGGGGCTGGTGCAGGTGCTGGTGCTGCTGGCGCAGATGTTCCTACGGAATCACTTGGCAACTGCAAAAATATGGAACCATTTCAACCCATCAAAGCTGTGGAGGAAGAATGAGAATTTGGTGGAAAAATGCTTCAGAAGTTGTGCTGTTCATAGATTCTACTCTACCATTGTTAACCTCGTTGCTGACCCAAAAGAATCAGCATCGAGTTTCAAGCTTCATCACCGATTTTTCTTTATTTTCAATGGATTGGTTTCAGGGCAGATTTACAGTTTCTACCCCTGAATGGGCATAAATTGTGACTCCATTTCAGGACGACCCAAAATCGTGTTGTTGGTGATACATGCCAACCCCCGGGCATGGAAATATCAGTGTTTTCTTGATATTATGCCCCATATCTGTTGGTTACATGCCCATATTGGGCTAAAAATCGCTATGTTGTCGAATGCCACCAAATAGATCCTCATTGTTGATGGTTAATATTAAAAATCAAAGTAGTTATCTCTTGTAATTATCTCTTATCGAAATCCAGATACCCTCTGGTAAACTAACGTAACTACGGAAAATCACCATTTTTAATGGGAAAACTCACTATACGTGGCCGAATTCAATAGCTATGTTAAACTACCAGAGGGTATCTCTCATGATGTTCCCTCAATTCGATATCGCACATCCCCATCATTGGTCATTCCACCAATGGGATTCGATGGTATTCCGAGATTTTGACACCTGAATCCATGTTTATCCCACATAAAAACCCCTATTCATCCATATTAACTCCATATTAACTCCATATTAACTCCATATTAACTCCATGTTCATCATGGATCCCTAAAAAATATCACCTATATCCACATGAACCTCCTCCATTGGTCCATTTCTTCATCCCCCACATTAACCGTCCTACGAAATCACCGAAGCCATCCGTGGTGGGAGCGGCTGAGGTGAAATCCGCGAAATCGGAGCCACCTTCGAAAGCACCTGGGAATGGGCAGAATGATGGGCAGTGGACCAGTGGATGGCATGGATTTTTTTGGGGGAAAAATCATCCATCAATGGAGAATATACCGCTAATATGTTATTATTGTTATAAATTAGTATTATGAATTATTAATATTTTCACTTTCATTATTATCATTGTTGTTATTGTCAGTATTGTTCATTATTATCCTTATTATTACTATTATGTGTAAATATATATATTGCAGTTGTAAATAACAAGGGATTACTTATAATATATAATCCTAATCATTGATACCCACATGTTATGGAGAATATACCAAACATATACCTGGCAAAATCATAAGTTTCAGTGGCGTTGCTTGTAAATGTCATGTGTTGTTGGTCTATCAATCTCCCTATTTCATTCATTTTGATTCAACGGCTTCAAGAGTTTGCAAGGCGATAGTAAGTGGACATAAGTGAAGCCAATCAACACAAACTGGTTGGTGGTTTTTCGCCACCCCTCTGAAAAATGATGGAGTTCGTCAGTTGGGATGATGACATTCCCAATCTATGGAAAAATAATCCAAATGTTCCAAACCACCAACCAGATATAATATGCCCAACCCAATAATCAACCATCCCAAAATCACCATAAAACCCATAAATGGATGGTATAAACACAAATGCTATAGGTCAACCAGATATGGTATATATTGAATATATAGTTACCTATCATTAATCATCATTAACCATTCATAACCGATTTTAATTTGGTGTTTCGATCCATTTTCGATCCATTTCAACTCGACCATCTCTCTAGGCTATCGCCACTGGGTGCACCAACCCCAGCCCGCTGGTGCAGATGGAGCAGATGGAGCAGCCGGTGATGGGTCACCCATGTCCAGTAAGTTGGCCTTGTCAGATGAAGGTCATCAAATCATGTGGTACCCTCTGGTTATGTCAAAATAGCTATTGAAAATGGTGATTTTCCATAGTTATGTTAGTTTATCAAAGGATAAACTCCGGCATCCCAATTGATGTTGACAGCTGATTGTCTAATCAATGATGTTGCGGTAACGTCCGGCATCCCAGTCACCAACCATCACATCCATCACCATCACCACTAGGGTTATTAGATGCCTCAGTTCGGATAAAAACATCATCGCAGGTCGGCACCTGAGGTGCTGATGGCTTCTCGGGCTTGCGCTCCTCTCTGTCCTCAGCATTTTGGGACACCAATGATTGAGGCCATTGGTACAGTACCGCTTTGGACAAACACGCCTGTTATACTATAATATAATAATATAATATACATATATATAATATAACATATATTTATATATGATATAACAAATATATGTGTATATATATATACACATATATACATATTTATATATGATATAACATGTGTATATATATATATGTATATGTATGATATAGACAAATCAATTTTTTGAGGCCCCTTCTCTTCGTGTCCGACGATCGTCGAAGTCATCGTCGCGGCGCCCTCAGTGCCAGAAACAAATCGCGACACGGCGTGCGATTCTTCTTTTTGGGGATCCCCTCAGGGAGCTGGTGGGGTTTCCCATTGTCCCCCAATAGCTTTGGGTGCCATTATTGTCCCCCAATAGGTTTGGTTTCCAGTTTGCCATTGTATGCTCATTTTTGTTGGTACTTGGTACCATCTTACCTTCATACATTTACCCCAGGAGATTCACATAAATAGATCGGAGAATCCGCGATTTGCAGATCAGTTTCCATTCAAAATCATGGTTGTTTTCCATAGGCGCCATGGTCAAAGCATGCTTTTCCTTTCATTCATCCCAACAGGAGAATCCAAATATCCCATGACTTGACTAGACCTCCATATAATGGTAGATTCCAAAGACCATTTGGATTAAGTTGAGTATATCCAGAACATGTTCAACTATATCCTATCAAAATGGTCTAAGATCCACTAATTCTATCCTGTAATGAGACAATCACATGCAAAATATGCAAAATGCCAAACAGTTCAATGAATATCTCAGCATTTTACAGAAATCCAGACATCTGGACATATCTGGACATATTTAGACATCCCTATGTTCACATGGATTGTTGACCCCTCCCCTGGTGCTCATCGGGCGATCATGGGCGATCCGCACGATCACGGTTCCGCTCATCCCGGTCGTCGCGGTCATCACGTCGACCTGACGGAGGGTGACATTGGAAACTGGTGGAAATTGAACATGGACTTATACTATCCAAACCTATCCCATTTTTTTGGATGTTTTTGGATGTGTTTAAGGTATGTTTGGGAATCACATTGGGAATAGTCGGAACATTCGGAATTCTTTGGTTTTTCAAGCTCCACCAAGCTTCTGTTTAGAAGTTCCAGACTGACAGTTCCAATTTAGAGTGAAAAAAACTAGGAGTCCCAATTGGGTATGGATCAATACCTATGAAAATACCATTTTTAGGGGGTTATTCACATCCATAAATCCCAGCTATTTTGATGTGAACTACAGGGGTACTATTGGTTTTGACACATCCCCATATATTATTCTCTATAGAAAACCTCAAGTCAGGGATGATTTCAGATCATAGCTGAGAAATACCTGATCATTATACACACTGCCAATTCGTTTCAGGAAAAATTGGATTTCTTGGAGATCTGCAGCTCCAAGGAGTGAACCATCCCGACCATCCCGGTCGTCTCCACGTCGCCGATCATCCTGACGAAAGAAAGTCGTGTGATTCCGAACGAATAGAAAATATACATCATATACATCATATACATCATATATATATATATATGTATAATATATATAACATATATATGTATAATATATGTATAATGTATATAAATCACAATGAATATCACAACTCATCCAATTCATCCCGGTCACCATCATCCCATCGTTGAGCTTTCCCCGGGTAAACCCGGTCCCGGTCATCCCGCTCATCCCGGTCATCCCGACGGCGACGATCATCGTCATCACGACCTGGAAATCCCATGGAAATCCCGTGGAAATCCCATGGAAATGGTGGAAACCTATGGAAATCCCATGGAAATGATGGTGGAAACCGGAACTGTTCCTCTGAAGCGCTACTAAGTGAGATTCGTTTTGATTTCTGGGAGTCCTTTGGAAGTGAATGGATTCAGGACAAAAACAAAACTGTGCTCCAAACGGCGACGATCTCTGTCATCATCATCCCGGTCATATCGATCCCGCCTGGGTACAATATGGCACAATATGCTGGAAAATGTGGGGAAAATTTGCGGGGATAATATCTGTATATTCTGTATATTTCTGTATGTTTCTGTACACTACATATGTTGCAAGTGGTGAGATGTCACCATTTTGCAACCCTCTCTCCACCCTCCACTTGGCCACTTGGTGCAGCACTCGTCTCTGTCTTCGTTTCTTCGACGTGCTTCTTCGAATTTCTTGTTGCCAACGTAGGGGTCATACCTGGCTATCCAGGTCTACCAGAACTCAATTTCTTGGCAAAACATCCACTGGGGCCATGGCGGCTTCTCGCCATAACCGGAGCCTCCCCCCGAGTAGCTGCTGCTACCGCCATAGTTGCCACCACCTCACCGTTTTTTTTTTTAGCGTGGCATTGGCTCGGCAAAAAGTAGGGGAAAACATAGGGTACCACGTGACCAAAGGTACAAATCTGGTTGGTGGTGCGATAACCATCTTGAAAAATATGAGTTCGTCAATGGGAAGGATGACATCCCATATATGAAATGGAAAATAATCCATTCATGTTTGAAACCACCAACCAGAAATGGCACAGGAGTATCCTTTTAACAATCCAAAACATGATGCAACCATCCAATTTGGGCCGATGATCATTTTGACCCATGCATTCTGCCACCCGAAACACAACATCTACACCTCCATAGCTTCCGCCGCCGCCGCTGCCGCCGCCATAGTTGCTACTTCCACCATAGCTCCCACCGCCGTATCCACCACCGCCACCGCCATAGCCAGAGTAGCTATTGCTGTCTACCGAGGACCTTAAGCTTGCGAACAGCAGCCCACAGGCCACAGATGGCCATAGATGGCCATAGATGGCCGTAGCTTCATTGGATGTTCAACGATGATTTTTATTCAGAGAGTAGCAAACTGAAGACATCAAAGAGAAAAAAAGCAACCAAAACATCAGCCAAGTTTGACATTCTGATGCTATACGCATCGGCGGCGTTAGGTGCGCGACATGCCCATGAATTTCTCCCGATGAGTTCGAGCCTGGACAGGGATGATCTTTAAAGAACTGAGACCAAATGTGGTCAAAGATGGGAATAGTTCTGAACTTCTTAAGCTACATTATATATATATATTATATTCAGATAATATTCTAAGATCGCAATAGATTTTTGCGATGTGTAACTCACAAAAACCCGAGGAGAAACAGCGCAGAAACAGAGCCTTCTCTCGCTCGGCACGCAGCATGTCGTTGTCGTTCAACAGCTCTAAGATGGCTTTGGCCTCTTCATCATTCAGCCCAATCAGTAATCACTGGTTCACAAAATTATCTGATGCTTACAATTATTAGATATCAGATAATCAATGTTTGATAATCTTAGATCACTGATTCCAAAATCTTAGATCATTTGATGTAACATGTAACATTTATGTTGATAATATTGGCCAATGATCTGATGATATTATTAGATGTTTTTAATTTGTCCAATCAGTAATCAAGGTTTGGCCCTGTTTGGCCAATTTAGATAGTCCATAATACCTCCTGTGGGTCGAGCATCTGTTTGCAAGCCCTACGTTTGCCCGATCCCCAAAAAATATTTTGACATACTCAAATCCCTGCGTAGAGCCAGTGTGTTCGAAACTTTCCAAAACAAACAATAAATCCTAAAACATCCTAAAACCATCTAAAACCCTAAACCCCAAGACCCTAAATCATGAAAAATCGCTGCGAATTCGCTGCGTGTTTTCGTTCCTCAGGATGACGACATCAAATTGAGATGACCTAAGTTTGGGGATGAACATGGATGGACACATATTGGGATATCCCTATATATATGTGATTATATATGTACATATATATATATATATTTACGAGTAGGATATCATCTATATCAATCAATCTACAAAAATCTCAATGAAATTAGATTAGAGACACCAAAGCACCAACACCAAAGCACCATGCCTTTTCCCGCACTGAAGCGCCTTTGTCTTTTCCTGGAAGCGTGGATCGTGGCAGGGTGGCATCGTGGTCTCTCCAATTTTCCAGAAAAAATCTGGGATTTCAGCCCTGAAAGGATTCCAGGGATCTGAAGGGTACATAAATATACCATGAAAAATTGTGATTTTCCATAGTTATATTAGTTTACCAGAGGGTAAATTACATGAATATACCGTATTATGCCAGCAAAATCCAAGGAAATGGTAGCACCCAGCACAGCCCAGCGAATTGTTTCCCATCTTTTGGACGAGAAACCATCCTCTGAATAGCTAAAATCCATCAGAGGCCTAACCTGTTCAGGGAGAACTGAAGGGCACACCATGAACATCCTAAGTCATCCACTGTAATCTGCTGCATGAAGTACTGCAAGCACGAACATCTAGAAATCCAAGAACACTTGAAGTTTGATTTTATGGCCAGCTGTCTGTGGATAGAATGACCATGTTCATGACCATGTTCATGACCTTGAACTGCTCCCTGCGGACTTCATCAATGATGCGCTCGCTGCCATTCTTGATCAAGAATTCCAGCAGGTTCAGAGTTTTGAGAACTCTCCTCCATTTTGACTTGGATTCCTCAGCACCAGCATGCATTTTTGTGAAAATCCAGCCGTGGACAATGGATGACGGTACTGACATCGCACCTGCAAGCCAGTCCAGATCTCTGTAATGATGACACCATACCTCAGCAAGTCTTTTCAAAAACATCAAACGCTCAAGTCATGACACACTCAAACAGAAATGCCATGATATCAGCCATGATTTTATGTGACCATTTTCACCATGCCAAAAACCATGCCATGAAGCAACCAAGCATATCCAACCATGGTCCCCCTAAAAAAGGCCCTGGCTCCTGGAAATCGAAAGATGCCCGAGCGATGTCGTGGAGCCTGCAGATCATAGCCATTGAAAATGGCCATTGAAATAGTGGATTTTCCCATTAAAAAACGGTGATTTTCCATAGCTATGTGACAGTTTACCAATGGGTATCTCAGTGAATGATATAATCATTGGATTGGTTTAAGGATATTCACTGAGATAATAGTGGGTTTAATTATATCTTAGAAATTATCATTGGATTGGTGTTCACGGGAAAATCTTAACCGGAAACCCATGGGTTTTTACCATCAAATTGTTGGGGCTTTCCGGCAATTTTTTTTCCCATCATCCAATTCTATAATGATCTGGTAGTATTTATCAGTAATCATTATAATCATTAATGATAATTATCTATTCTAATGATCTGGTATTTCTCAGCTATGATCTGAAATCATCCCTGACTTGAGGTTTTCTATGGAGAATAATATATGGCAGTGTGTCAAAACCCTTGTACCCCTGTAGTTCACATCAAAATAGCTGGTAAATGGATGTTCATCCCCCTAAAAATGGTATTAATAGGTATTGATCCATACCCATATAGTTACCTACCATTAATCATCATTAACCATTAATAACCCATTTTAATTTGGTGCCCATTAATAACCCATCATTAACCATACACATGAAACAGCCATTTGGCAGTTGCTTTCGTTGCCATTGGAGTACAAAAACCCAACTGTGTTCCGCACTGGCTGTTGGGCACACCCCAGTTCTGGTTCGAGGTGGCCTGGCTGTTGGGCACACCCCAGGTGTCATGAAAGATCAGAGGCAGAAAATGAACCCGTTGGATCTCTAATGCCAGAATATGTTGAATATTTGATATCTATTTTTGAAGATGAAGTACCTTCCAGATCTCTAGGAAGATGGAAAATTTCCCAGGATTTTCCAACAAAACCCCCCTTTTTTTGCCAACCCCATGCAGTGCAACGACCAACGACCTCTCTGAGGTTTTTCTCCAAAGGAGTTTCTCGTTGAGCGACGCGGTTCCTTGGAGATCGCCATATGGCGAT
>CAMXCT020000521.1:22219-184719 GCA_947184155.2 Cladocopium goreaui | reverse complement strand
TCCCCAATTTCACCACCCATGACGGATCCATGGTGCTGGTAGAAAAATGCTAACATTGATTGGTGGTATTTCTTGAGGGGATCCATGGAGCACCATATATAGCAATATATAGCAGCACCGTTAGGATCCGTCATGGGTTAGTTTTTCAACATCCATTGCCGGTGAAAAAAGCTCGCTCCATCCAATTGCCGACCGAGGTTTCAACACGGGAAGCCCAGCGTCGGAGAAGCCGCCACCCCGGGACCTCGGACGAATGTTGGGGGGTCCGAGTTACTCCCAAAAGTTCAACGAAAATGTCAAGAATCCATCATTGCTTGGTGGTTTTGAGACTATACCTACCCCTCTGAAATTTATGATGGAGTGAGTTCGTCAGTTGGGATGATGACATGAACCCAATATGATGGGAAAAATAATCCAGATGTCCCAAAGCACGAACCAGTGTTAAGTTACCTATGAAATTACCATATGACTGGGGGAATTCACGATCCATTTCACCGGCTATGGATCCATATGGTGCCTTTCTTTGGTACCAGGGTTTTGACGAAAAACCATCAACGATCATTCCACTGGTCAAAACCCTGCGGTTGATATCTGTTGACACCGTTCATCTGGGTTCAGCACTCATGTGCGCTGCCATGGGAGTCGGCAGTGGCATCGGGCCCGACAGCATCTGACATGGAAAAAGTCGGCCGTTTGCGCCATGGCAACAAGATTTATGGACGTCGTTTTTTTGAAAAAAAAAACTTCTTTGTTGTATCAGTGCCACTCCATCCCGATTTACATGATTTACCATCACAAAACCATTCCCGAGCCTGCACTTGAGCAGATGAATACGGCATGCTTTTGGGCGCCCTTGGTGTCCCAGGCAGCAATCTGCCAGGCTGGTCGTCGACAGTCGACAGTCGACCTAGGGACCTATCTAGGGACCTGAGGACCTGACGCGCTCACATAACTGGGATATCCACCAGTCAGGCTCGGATAGCCCCTGGTGCCCATTGAGGCCATTGGGGCCATTTGACGGTATTCATAGGCATAGGCGCTGGCAGAGGGCCTTGGATCATCTTGGATCAAGTCATATCAGTTACCCTATCAGCTATATCAACTCCATCAACTAACATGACGACATGGAAAATGGCCCAGTCGAAATATATAGAAATGCTTGATTTACCTAGTTTTCAGATGGTGATTTTCCATAGCTATGTGACAGTTTACCAGAGGCTATATCAAGTCCATCAACGTCCATCCAATTCTCCAAGCACTTTTTTTCTTTGCTGCGTTGAGGCCCATGACACATTGTTGGTGGTGCTGGGTCGCGGGAGCTCTGTATAGGGCGTCATGCTGGGCCTGAACTCAGACAGGTTTTTTTGGTCGCTTTATACAGAAACACATAGAAAAACATCACCCATGACGAATCCGGCTGGTGCTGGTAGAAAAATGCTAACATTGGGGGTGTTTCTTGATGGGATCCATGGCACACCATATATAGCAGCACCGTTAGGATCCGTCATGGGTTAGTTGAAACATCGATTTTTTTGTTTCCACAGCATCACTAGAAACTCACCAACTCTGCCAACCAAAAAGTTCGTGGCGTACCCTCTGGTTATGTCAACAGTTCGCTATTGAAAATGGCCCAGTCGAAATAGTGGATTTTCCCATAAAAAATAGTGATTTTCCATAGCTATGTGACAGTTTACCATGTCGGGTAACTTCTTTTTGTGGTACGTCGATGTCGAAAAAAAAATCCTGAGGCGTTGGCAACAAATTTCCGGCCGTGTGGGGTCTGGAGATCTCGGAGTAAGACCTTGGCGATTCAACGGTGAGGCGCAACGTTAGATGAACAACCCCAAAATATGGTGAAACACATGGTTAATAATGCTGAAAACCAACAACTATGGTTATCACTGGTGTTTTATATATCATATATATATATATGGCATGAGTCCAAGATATATATAAATCCAATGATATACTGGTTAATATATGGTTCATATATGGTTAATAATGGTGAAAACCAACAACTATGGTTAATATATGGTTCGTATAATATATATATATAGAAAACATGTTAAGTTACCTATGAAATTCCCATATGACTGGGGAAATTCACGATCCATTTCACCAGCTATGGACCCATATGGTACCTTTTTTCAAAATTTTTACACATGAAAAATGACATTTGGCAATGAAAAAAAAATGGCAAATGATGTATCAATGGAGAAATCCCCGACTTAGTTACTGCCAAGGACCTCAATTTCCTCAGCAAACCACAACATCTGCATCCCCGTTGGATCCGCGTTGCGGATCCGCCACAACGGGCTTCCCAACTGCATCACTGGGATGCTACCTTCGGGTCGCGAAACACCTCCCAAGTGCATGATTTTTATTGGATCTCAACTATTGGTTTTCGCTGGAAATATCTGGAATTCAGCTGGGGCGTTTTTCATGGTTTTTCAAGGGATTTGAGATATTTATAGATATTTTAAGGGTGGTCTTTTTTTGGATTGTTTGGGTGTGGTATTCTTCGACTGGAAGATTGTTCGGGCCTGGGCTACCAGGATCCATGCTCACCGCAGCCGCAGCCAGACTCTGTGCCTGACACCAAAACGCGAACTGGAACTTTGAACCACATGAAGCAAAATGTCTTTAGCAACGAGATTTCAAACACATACCAAAAAAAAAGGTTGCCTAAAAATTCGGATTTGAAACACAGAAACCATAGGGGATAGCAACGAGACTTCGGACTTGAGAAGCAACAAAATCATACAAAATCAACAAACTAATAAGGAGTTGTATGCAAGAAAATTGACATGTGTACCAGACAGTGCACCCATCCTCTATGTGTTTCGACACTGTGTTTCGCCACCCAACAGTGGCCCAAAATCCGGTTCCGCCACATGGATGATCACTGCAGACTGTAATTGAGATGTTGCATCAAAAATCATCATTATATTGAATATTTATTGATAAACATCAATATTAGTACAATGATTATGTGTGCTAGTACAATAATCATTGATTATATTGTACTAAGTAGTGCTAAGTTTGCTGCTCGACTCTGTGACGGACTTGGAGGTTCAGCCTTAGCATGGTGGCCAGCCATCACATGGTGTCGGGAATGCCTTGGGAATGCCTTGGGAATGCCTTGGATGCCCCGACGGTCTTGTCGCCTTTCAGGTCCTGTTGCCACCTGGGCGTGCCGAATCGCAACCAGTCGATCCTCTTGGGTCGTCAGGCTGAGCTACGAACTGCCAAGAGGTCGTCAGTCTGTAGGGTGGCCCCTGCTCCTGTCCATGTTCCATGACCCAAAAAAAGGCTATGGCTATGGGCCCAAAAAGGGCCACAAATTAGCCATGAAAAATGTGTAAACATATGTAAACATGAAGGATCAATATGATCAAGATTAGGATACCCTCTGGTTATGTCAAATCTATTGAAGATTGCCATAGAAATAGTGGATTTACCCATTAAAAATAGTGATTTTCCATCGTTTTTTGGATGTTTACCAGAGGGTATGGATGATATGGCACCTTGTCTGAATCCCCCAGCTGCCGACGAGCGATGTGGCAATGTAGCACATAGATGTGCCCAGAGTCATAGGGCACTTTCTGCACCAGCACATTCCGACCGGTCTCAGTTCGGAAATATCGAGACTGTCTCATGGATTCAACAATTCAAAGATGTAGAATGTAACATTCAGAACGCATAGAACAGACATGGCTAAAATCATGAAAACTGGTAGATTGGATGAATTGGATGTAGATCTTTCCCCATTTTTCCCATATTTTCATACAGCTCTTCGATGAAAAATCGCAGGATCCCCAGGATCCCCAGGATCCACAACGGCTGGAACAACCCGAAACTCTCTCAGCAAAGGCGCAAAGAGATTCGCATCAAGGCCCTCAACCTCGGTTGAACCAAGAAATCAATCATGATATGTAAATCCATGTGCATATATATATATTATAACGATATGTATATAACAAATAAGTATATAAATAATATATATTATATAAATTATATATGTGTATATATATATATATATCATACATTCCTGCACTCAAGCTGCCTAGCTATCTAGCTAATCTAGCTAATCTCTCTAATCTATCTAAATGGGATCCGTTTTTCCATTTCTGTCCATCAAAAACCCTCTGGATCTGAGCAAAAAATGACTCTGACTGCGACTCAGTGACCCAAGCGCATTTTTTGCAGGTTTCGGTTCCTTGATGATCTGTTTCCGACGGCCACAGCCTCAAGACCTGCGATCCGATCTCCGTTGATCCGTCCGTTTTTTTATGTCCGTTGGATGTCGTCCAGTGGATGGAACTGATGCAACTGTTGGAACTTCATGTGCAAATCATGTAGCAACACCTGGGTGTGTCTGAAAATAGTGTACCCCTAAACCCAATGGTTTTGCTGATCATTATCCCTATTAAATGGCTATTTCATTGGGAATATACCCTATTTTCAGACAAACCCACCTTGATTTTGGATTTTAGACTCAAGAATCTGCTTGCTTAATTTTTTCACATCTGCAGAAGTAGTACTTCCAAAATCATGAGTCAATTATTCCAAAATTCGTGCAGATTCTGACAGATTGCACCCAACATGGCCTCACGGATATATACATCCTGACAGGGCAAGCCGCAAGATGGAGAGAAACCCAAAATGGATCACCATCCCAAAATCACCATAAAATCACCATAAATGGATGGTATAAACCCAAATGGTATAGATCTATTATGGTCTATTATTGGGTTGCCAACATTAGCAACCTTTTGCAAAAAACGAATCAAAACCTACTGTTAGCACCTTGATCTCGTTGTTCTTCTTGAGGTATTTGCAAGTCTCCCGTTCTACCTGGCGCTTCGGCACTGGGTCAAAATGGGTCAAACGTGGCGAGGTCTTAGGTCTTCCCATGTCTTCCCCGGTTTTTCAACTGACAATAAACAATGAGCAGGGTACTGTAGCAGGGCAGAAGATCCACTGTTTCGTTTAAACTGTTTTTGGGATGGGAACAAACGATCAAAAATCTTCACATCCAGTCAAACGATCAACCACCCGTAACCAATCTTTGGGATTATCGGTGGATTTCCAAAAATGGGCGGTACCCCTACTAAACCCATAGGTTTCAAAGTGGTCCAATTTTGGGTAATCAAACATGGCTAACCTGAACATCACTGAAATACGAGCAAAATTGGGCCATGTTTCTCCTTTCCAAGCATCATTCCAGTCTTTGTCACAGTGAAAGTTCAACATATTCAAGCAGATTTAGACATGATGTTCTATTCAATGGATTGGTTCAAGGGAAAATTTACAGGAAAACCCCATGATCTTCGTGGGAAAATCGATGGTTTCCTATAGGTTTTCCCTTAAACCAATCCATTGATCTATGATTTTCTATGATTTTCTATGATTTCTATGATGTCTATGATTTCCAGCGCGAATTTCCCAGGTTTTTTCGACAAAAAAACGTGTTCTAAACCCGCCTGAAGTTCCCATCGCTTCAGGGCTTCCAGCTCCGTCTGGAGCTTTCGCAGTGGGTCGTTGCCTCGTTTTATGGCGTACCACATGATATTTGAATATTATATGGCATTGGATGATGACATATAATGATTCATCATATTTACCATCATATTTACCATCATATTTACCATCATATTTCATAGGTCATAAGTCATTTATTCCAAGATGTGTTTTAAATGTTGAAAAGTATAATTCGACGCAATCAAGATGTGACATGCTTTTTCCTCGGTTGCAGTAACTCGCTGGCCTTCCAAAGTCAAAGCTTTTTCCTCGGCGTCGTTGGAGATTTGTCAATCGGTCAACGGATGGTCAAGAAGGCTGCGACTGGTTGCAGCTTGGTTGCTAGCCAATCTGGCAAATTGTAAGGCCCCGCGTCCAAGACATGTTGCCATCTCCACACAAAAACCTCAAGCAATCTGGCGTTGACGTCCAAGTTGTGTCAACAGTTTTGTCAAAATCAAAATGTGTCAAGTTTGATATACATGATATATACATGATATATACATGATATATACATGATATATACATGATATATACATGATATATCTCATGTATACATCTCATGCATATATCTCATGTATATATCTCATGTATATATCGGTATATCAATGATTTTTTGGTGAATCGTTGATGGATTGGAATATGTCAAAAATCATGATATAGTCTATCTAACATAGTCTATCATTAATCATTAATCCATTAATCATTATCAGTTGATGGATATATCAATATCTTAATCATTAATCATCCATTTATATCAGTATATCAATAATATATATCTATGGATGATTAATGATTAAGATAATGATCATTAATCATCCATATCAGTTGATGGATATACCTGGGAGATCCAGGATTCATCGGGATATACCTGGAGGATTTCCAGCTCCGATGGTTGGTTTTTGTTCTATGGTAAGCCGGTAAGCACCGCACCGCCCCTCGCTGTGCAGCGCCGAACTGGGAGATGATGTTCACAGAGCCTTGCTGATTTGGCCATGTTGAGAGATGATAAATGAGATGATAAATGAGATGATAAATGAGATGATAAATGAGATGATAAATGAGATGATAAATGAGATGATAAATGAGATGATAAATGAGATGATAAATGAGATGATAAATGAGATGATATGAGATGATAAATGAGATGATAAATGAGATGATAAATGAGATGATAAATGAGATGATAAATGAGATGATAAATGAGATGATAAATGAGATGATAAATGAGATGATATATGATATGATATATGAGATGATATATGAGATGATATATGAGATGATATATGAGATGATAAATGAGATGATAAATTAGATGATAAATGAGATGATAAATGAGATGATAAATGAGATGATATGAGATGATAAATGCGATGATAAATGAGATGATAAATGAGATGATAAATGAGATGATATGAGATGATATGAGATGATATGAGATGATAAATGAGATGATATGATATGAAAAAAGAGATGATATGAGATGATAAATGAGATGATAAATGAGATGATAAATGAGATGATAAATGAGATGATAAATGAGATGATAAATGAGATGATATATGAGATGATATATGAGATGATATATGAGATGATATATGAGATGATAAATGAGATGATAAATGAGATGATAAATGAGATGATAAATGAGATGATAAATGAGATGATAAATGAGATGATAAATGAGATGATAAATGAGATGATAAATGAGATGATAAATGAGATGATAAATGAGATGATATGAGATGATAAATGAGATGATAAATGAGATGATAAATGAGATGATAAATGAGATGATAAATGAGATGATAAATGAGATGATAAATGAGATGATAAATGAGATGATAAATGAGATGATATGAGATGATAAATGAGATGATATGAGATGATAAATGAGATGATATGAGATGATAAATGAGATGATAAATGAGATGATAAATGAGATGATAAATGAGATGATATATGAGATGATATATGAGATGATATATGAAATGATATATGAGATGATATATGAGATGATATATGAGATGATATGAGATGATATGAGATGATAAATGAGATGACATGAGATGACATGAGATGATATGAGATGATATGAGATGATAAATGAGATGATAAATGAGATGATAAATGAGATGATAAATGAGATGATAAATGAGATGATATGAGATGATATGAGATGATAAATGAGATGATATGAGATGATATGAGATGATAAATGAGATGATATATGAGATGATATATGAGATGATATATGAGATGATATATGAGATGATATATGATATATGAGATGATATATGATATATGAGATGATATATGATATATGAGATGATATATGATATATGAGATGATATATGATATATGAGATGATATATGATATATGAGATGATATAGAGATGAATATATGAGAATGATATTATCGAGAGATATATGAGCTGATAAATGAGTATTGAAATGAGATGATAAATGATGATGAAAATGAGATGCATAAATGAGAGATAAATGAGATGATAAATTGAGATGATAAATGAGATGATATGAGATGATATGAGATGATATGCGATTGATATGAGATGCATATAGATTGCTATGTAGATGTAAAATGAGATGAGTAGGAGCTGATAAAAGAGAGATCTGAGATGATATGAGATGATATGAGATGATATGAGATGATAAATGAGATGATAAATGAGATGATAAATGAGATGATAAATGAGATGATAAATGAGATGATATATGAGATGATATATGAGATGATATATGAGATGATATATGAGATGATATATGAGATGATATATGAGATGATAAATGAGATGATAAATGAGATGATAAATGAGATGATAAATGAGATGATAAATGAGATGATATGAGATGATATATGATATGATATATGAGATGATATATGAGATGATATATGAGATGATATATGAGATGATAAATGAGATGATAAATTAGATGATAAATGAGATGATAAATGAGATGATAAATGAGATGATATGAGATGATAAATGCGATGATAAATGAGATGATAAATGAGATGATAAATGAGATGATATGAGATGATATGAGATGATATGAGATGATAAATGAGATGATATGATATGAAAAAAGAGATGATATGAGATGATAAATGAGATGATAAATGAGATGATAAATGAGATGATAAATGAGATGATAAATGAGATGATAAATGAGATGATATGAGATGATAAATGAGATGATAAATGAGATGATAAATGAGATGATAAATGAGATGATAAATGAGATGATAAATGAGATGATAAATGAGATGATAAATGAGATGATAAATGAGATGATATGAGATGATAAATGAGATGATATGAGATGATAAATGAGATGATATGAGATGATAAATGAGATGATAAATGAGATGATAAATGAGATGATAAATGAGATGATATATGAGATGATATATGAGATGATATATGAAATGATATATGAGATGATATATGAGATGATATATGAGATGATATGAGATGATATGAGATGATAAATGAGATGACATGAGATGACATGAGATGATATGAGATGATATGAGATGATAAATGAGATGATAAATGAGATGATAAATGAGATGATAAATGAGATGATAAATGAGATGATATGAGATGATATGAGATGATAAATGAGATGATATGAGATGATATGAGATGATAAATGAGATGATATATGAGATGATATATGAGATGATATATGAGATGATATATGAGATGATATATGATATATGAGATGATATATGATATATGAGATGATATATGATATATGAGATGATATATGATATATGAGATGATATATGATATATGAGATGATATATGATATATGAGATGATATATGAGATGATATGAGATGATATATGAGATGATATGAGATGATATATGAGATGATATGAGATGATATGAGATGATATGAGATGATATGAGATGATATGAGATGATAAATGAGATGATAAATGAGATGATAAATGAGATGATATGAGATGATAAATGAGATGATAAATGAGATGATAAATGAGATGATATGAGATGATATGAGATGATATGAGATGATATGAGATGATACAGATGCCTAGTGCCAACAAAAACACACACACCCCAAAAAAAAAGGTGACAGTTTGATGTGACGTCATGATGTGACATGGGATGCCACACAACCTCTGAGTAGATGGCCCTCAGCTGGTGAAGAAGCAGTGACTGTCTCGACGTTGTGCCGTACAGCATCTCCCTCCTCAGCTGGTTGCTGTCTCACGAGTCACGACAGTCTAGAGATCATATAGAGATGTCAAGTCATGATCTAAAGATGTTTAGAGATGTTTAGAGATGTTTAGAGATGTTTAGAGATGTTTAGAGATGTTTAGAGATGTTTAGAGATGTTTAGAGATGTTTAGAGATGTTTAGAGATGTTTAGAGATGCCTACAGATGTCTAGAGCGGTGACGAGAATTGACAACATATCGATTAGCATATCGATTAGCATATCGGCATATCGATCCATCTGATCTTCACATAGGAATCCTTCGATCCATCGAGTGGATGCCATGGAGAAGATCTGCAGCTTGAGACATCTCCGGATCTCCAGATCTCAGGATCTCCGATCCCCGTCCTGCACGGGAATACTCTTCCAGTAAGCTCCACCCGAGTTGACCTGCGCCAGAGTCAGACACAGGAGATAAAAACAAAACAGCTGAAGTTGTATAGCTAGGGCCTGGCCTCAAGGGCAAGACGATACTCATGACCTCAACATGACCGCGAGCGAGCTACAGGAAAAATCATGAAATCAAACGATGAACATTTCTTGATTTTGATGATCAAACGATGATCAAATGATGATCACATGATGATCAAATGATGATCGAATGATGATCGAATACTCAAAACTCGGCAGTGGAAACCTCCTCTCGGACATGTCTTCAAACTCTGATTTCGCTCCGCTCTTGGGTGGCGACTTGGAACAATCTCCTACATGGAAGGGTTTGACGTGTCATGATATTGTCGTCGTTGTCTGTTAATTACAAGCTTTCTGGTCTTCGTACGTCATTGTAGTCCTCTTTGATCTTGTGATATTTCATGATATTTCTGCATGAACGTGTCTGGTCGGAAACTTTCAGACCTTTCAGTTTGAGGAAATGGCAGTGTGTCAAAACCTTGTACCCCTGTAGTTCACATCAAAATAGCTGGTAAATGGATGTTCATCCCACTAAAAATGGTATTAATAGGTATTGATCCATACCCATATATGATTCCATTAATCATCCCATTAACCATCACTATTAACCACCATATGATAACCATCTATTATATATTAATAGGTATTGATTCATAGCCAAATGTCGATTCCATTCTTTTCTGAAGCCCGGTGCCCCGATGCCGCCGTCCTCGCTGTGAAGTAAGAAACTCTGGCCATCGAAGGCCTCAAAAGCTTTCAGGCGGCAAGTTGCTTCTTCCTAATTGCACATGACATATACATGACATATACATGACATATACATGACATATACATGACATATAATTTATATATATATATATATATAATTATATAATTATAATATATATACTAATTAATATATATATATATAATGTATATATTATAATGTATATTATGTATAGACTATCCTACGATGGTTGACTATGATTGGTCCGTTTCATCTCGAGCCCGTTGAGCCCGTCCTCCAGGAAGGATTCCAGGTAGGTCCCCTCAGAAATGACCTCGGAAATCGGGATGTTGGGATGTTCATCCCTCCATTCAGAGGATAGAAAAGCATAGCATATCATATAGGATCTGATGGATATCATATAGTCTATATGGTATATCATGATGGATAGTATATCATATAGATTCATCATAATAGATTCATATAATCATGATGGGTCCATCAGATTCATCATGATTCATCAGATCTCACTATACTTCTGTATTTTTCCAGCATTTTTCCGATGAGTCAATGGAATACAAAGTCATGTGACATCGACGAATTTCACCAACGTTTTCACCCACGTTTGCGCCTCTTCCACTGCGGGAGGAAGTTCTTTACAATCCTTCTGCCTCTTCTCCAGGGCTCGCCTCCTATGGCTGAAAAATCTGCTGAAAAAAAGATGTTCAGATTGAACAGGTCATGGGTTTGCGTATCTTACGTCTGTTTACGTCTGTTGTCATCATTTGTCATCTGTTTTCGTACGTGTTCATGCTTTGCCTTTTGACAATTTTGGTGTGTCTATATTATGGTATAGAAAGACAAAAAAGTCATCAGACTTCCTGAAACTCAAACATCGCAATGTTCATTTTCTGCAACTCTCTGTACACTGTACAACTTTGGCCCCGAACAACCGGGGCGTTGCGCCAAGATCATGGCATGTCATGGCAACGTCTGGGCTCGCGCTTCCTGCCTTCCATGAAGAATTCATCGCCGCAGTGGATACACACCTGATCGAAGTAACCACCGTTGCAAAAGGTGTGAATGTCATGATGTCCCTGCAAGCAGAGTTCGGGATTGCGAACACAAAGTGTGATGGTCTCAGATGTCTCAGTGATATCACAGAGGTCAAAGGGATTGGAATCCCACAAGTTCTTCCCACTGCTCGTGATCAATGACACACCCGTTGCCCGGATCTTCAACCTCGTAGCGATCGCTTCCCTTAGGTCTTGGATACCAACCAGGGAGATATTCTCGGAAGAGGTTTCGATGAATTCGAAGGCATCACCACTGAGGTACTTCAGCTGTAAACCACTCTGCAAGAGTTCATGAATGCATGGAGCCAACTGTAGGGTCAAAGTGAGTTCTGGGAATTGATTTGGAGACCAAACTTTCAATTCCTTCAATTCCCTTCCTTCCAAAAAGCGCACGAAACGAGCCGGACGAGATGTGTGTCTGCCAATGGCTTCATAGGCATCGGACAAGCTTCGAGCTTCCGACAGGTCGAGACTTCTTAGGCATCGTAGGCTGTCCGTGTTCTCACCGTTGTCGTCACCGTTACCCAAGTTAGCCAGGGTAGCCAGGGTAGCCAGGGTAGCCAGGGTAGCCAGGTGGCCCACAACATCCACAATGATCAATCGCTTGGAAAGCCACCACTCCGCCACGGTTTCGGTCAAATGCACCTGAATCACTGCACTGTCGCTTTGGAGGTGATGAAATCTCTCCAGCTTCAGCAGCTTCCCATCACGACGGATTTCGAGGGAGATGAAGCTTTCCGGTCGTTGGGTCTGTTGGGCCAGCGCGGAAAAAATGTCGGGGATGGATTTCACATGGCACAAGTCGATGTCACTGTGCTTTCCATCAGTGAAGATCAACTCTAAGGAATTTCGGGAGATCATGTCTGCAATGTAGCTGGAGACTCTTATAACAGGCAAATGCTCGGGATGCTCAGAGCTGGACAAATCGAATTCATCTTGTAAGACTTTGCCAGAAGACACTTCAGTCAAGGAAACATCATCAGTGGAACAATGACAACAACCTGGAAAGCGAAGCCATCTTGCCAACGAACGAAGTTGCTGCAGATTCACAATTTTGTCCAGTTTCATATCCACTAGTGCTAAATCTGATTCATCAGCGTTTACCAATTGGACTTTCTCAAAGCTACTAAGAACTGGAGCGAAACGTGTCCAGCGTTCTGCAACTGGAGGGCTAGTCCATTGTAAGCTGCAACTGGATCTAAGGATACACTTCTTCAAAGTACTTGGCCGAGTGCCTTTGCGCTTTCGTTCACCAATTGAAAAGTGATTTGGCCCATACTTTTGCACAGGATCCGCTCTCAAGCTCCAGACTTTTCCGGAAGTTCCATGGTCCCAAACCAGCCTGCCCTGTTCGATGACATGAATAACTGGAGGTGGTGAGATTGACAGAAAAGTTGAGGGGATCCAGCTTCCAGTCAACTGTTCCATCGGGCAAGTCGTGGCGCAAGTCGTCGATCGTGGCTGACAGCTGAGCCGAGGAGTTCCCGAGTTCGGACGCGAAAGGACGCATTTTGGTGCCCCGTTGGGTGTCGTGCAACCGTGGATGGTGTTCCAAAACAATGGGAAATCACGTAAAAAGTGCTTCAAACCCATCCCATTTGGACCATGTTTTTGGCAAGTTGGATTGAATCAATAAACAGGAAAACCATAAAAATCCATCATTTTTTGGATGGGAAACCTTAAAAATCCTGGAACATCGCCAAAAATCCATGGGTCTTTGGAAAATACATGCTCCTCAGCACTTGCTGCAGACTCTCGAGATGACGAGCACTGCTGCGGAAGACGTCCACGACTTCTTCGATCTTTTCCTCTAAAGATCCACCAAACCTCAGATGGCCATAGCTGGTTCATCATGTGGCTCATTACATGGTTAGATATGTTGGTAAACAAAGAATTTGAGCACTATGTTTGTCTCAAAATAGGGTATAGCAATATATACCTCCCCAATGTTGATGTTCTTTTAGGGAAATCGCATATAAACATTGGCCATAGAATGTGGTATGTCCATTTTGAGACAAACCTCCGAAGTCGTTGACAATTTGCGCCCACCTGGTTCCCCTCTTTTTCCTGTGTTCCTGTATGTTTCTGTACTTCAGTATCCTTCCTGCAATAAGTTGGACAAGACCTAGCAGAAATGCCAAAGCAAAGTTTTTTAAAAAATGGTGAATCAACTATTTCTATGGCCATTTTCAATAGGGTATGTTACCCTAGCAGTGATCCCCAAATGTAAAAAAAATGGTGAAAACAAATGGTTTTGCCAGTTACATCTGTCAGGGTCATCTCGTGGCAAACTCGTCGGTTTCCAACAACCCCCTAGCGTGCGCCTCTTGGTCTGAAAAAAATAGATCTGCTAGAAATCCCCATGTAGTTAGCATGTTTGGCAGATTATATGGGGATGTATCCATTCAACCATGCAATGATATATATATATATATGTATACACATGTATATAATCATATACATATGTATCATGGATATATGATAATATATATAATGATATTTTAGATATATCACAGGTACATGATGATACACAGATGATATATGTGGTGCATTCTGATTATCTGCCATGTTCAGGTGTCTATGAAAAAGTTCTGAGGTCACAGCGAGCCCACTTTTTGTAGCAATTCTTCACTCATGCCAGGGACCTGCAAAACCATCCAGGCAGACCCATGAGATGAACATGATTGAACCCCCCCCCAAAAAAAATGGGGCTTTCAGCAACAAAACATGGATGACTGGTTGGTGGTTGAGCCCTACCCCTCTGAAAAATGATGGAGTTCGTCAGTTAGGATTATTATTCCCAATATATGGAAAAATAATCCAAATGGAATAATAATAATAATAATCCTAACTGACGAACCAGATGAACAAACCATATATTGGGAATACTGAGAATAAAAAATTAAAAAAATATTCCTCCATATTATTATTATTCCCAAACCACCAACCAGATGAACATGGAGGCTTTTTCCCAGAGGAACGGATTCGCTACGAAGAATCAGCGATCCAGCGATCTGCTTGGCTCAAGCTTGAGGATAAAGATCGAAAGTTTTGATGGGGAGAAAAATTTACACATGTCAACTGCCAGAATCGGGGCTATACTTGGGATCAAATATGTACAAATATGGTTTTAACCCCAAAAGATTTCTATCACAATATACAGTAATAGCATAGATATTACATGATAATCTTACATCATATTACTGTAATGTGGTTTTTTTTACCAATGTCATAAACCAGCTATGTGGGAATTTGGGTAAACATACCCTCTGGTAAACATCCAAAAAACGATGGAAAATCACCATGTTTCATGGGTAAATCAACTATTTCTATGGGCATGTTCAATAGCAAACTGTTTAACATACCTATGAACATGGCCCAGTCGAAATAGTTGATTTACCCATCAAAAATGGTGATTTACCCATTAAAAATTGTGATTTTCCATCGTTTTTTCAACGGGTTGTCCAATCGCGGCAGCTTTTTTCGGAGCGCACCTCATTGGGGAACAAGTCTGGCTGGGCTCGGACCTGGAATTCATGTCCAGTTCAGCCCAATTCATCCCAAGACATACATACATATATATATATATAATTATATAGATAGATATATATATATAATATATATATATATGGATATATATATATATATAGATATATAGATATAGATATAGATATATATATATATAGATAGATAGATATATAGATATAGATATAGATATAGATATAGATATAGATATAGATGTATTATTTAATATGTATGTATCTATTGTTATTTTTTCCCCCATCCCAATTGACTCACCCGAACCATGGTTAAAATATGGAACCTTTACTGCTTCCTGTCATTCCCTCACAGTGACTGAGTGTGAGACCCACATGGGAGTGGTTTGTGATTGCGGCGTAAAGCCGCAGGATCGACCCACATCCTTCACCTTAACGGTTCGAAGCTGGTGACTGGCTGAGATATCCATGATATGTTTAACAATCATGGGGATGGTCGGGATGGTTCCATACGTTCCATGACCATGGGAATACATTGGAAATTGAAAGAATTCCAGGGACACCTACGGATACCTAGGGATAGCTAAAAAGAGCTCCTCAGGTACCAAATGCAGGGTTTATGTCACCAAATCAACAAGCAACATTGACCTCTGGCCACTAGGCTGCCGGCCCATCCCCATAGCGACATGAGAAATTCCTTGCCTGAAAGCTTCGGGGCGAAATGTTCCTGAAAGCTGAAAAACATTGGTTTTCTCACAGAATGTTGAGGTCCACAAGAGAACCTCGCTGACCTAGCTGCTTGTAGTTGGCAGTCACACGAAAAAATGGAGTATCTGACGACATATCAATGGTATCAAGTTGGATTCAAGGTGGATTCATGTTACTTTCAGATTGGAAAAGACATGACAAACCCTCACCCTCTCCGCTCTTGTTGAATGGTCTTGAACATCCTTGCTGCGATCCACTCAAGTCAAGCCTGAAAGCAATGTCCTGGACGAAACACAACCTGAATGCCCAACAGAAACTGTTTTGCACAATAATATATATATATATATATGTATATGTATATATATATATATTATGTATGTATATATATATTATGTATATATGTATATATGTATGTATATATCTATCTATCTATCTATCTATCTATATATATATATATTATGTATATATGTATATATGTATATATGTATATATGTATATGTATATATATATAGATGAACAAAAACTAAAACCTGGCTTGAACCTGGATGAGTCTGCCAGCTGCCCCCTTTTTTTCTGCTCATTTTGGTCGGCAACTGAGACAATTTCCAGATCTGCAACTCTGCATCTGGTGATTCATTGGACTAGAAAATCTTTGTCGAAGCATTTGGATAATCTTCTTTAATCATTATCAGCCAATATAATTCAGGTGATTTGGGAAATCTTCTTTAATCATGAGCCAATGAAGACTGCACAGATCTGGTTTGCTGGAGCCGGTTTTTGACTCCAATGTGCACACAGAATTTCCAGGCTCGACTCATTCCCCTTTTTTTTGGGGGGAAGTTCGATGAATTTCGCTAATTTCCCTTGCCATTTTTCCACGTTCGGTTTCCGCTGCCATAGCCACCCTTTCCACTTCCATTGCCGTAGCCGCTGTTTCCCTTTCCGTATCCATCCCAGCCACTGTTCCATCCACCACCACCTCCACCCCAATCAGCTCCAGCTCCACGGTATCCCATGGTATTGGCCAACTGGTCCTTGGAGACGAAAAACTTGTCGAGCTGGGCGATGCGGTTCCTGTCGTCGGAATAAGGTGGAATAAGTGGAAGTCGGGATCAATGTCTAGAAATGACCAGTCTGACTGGGTCAAAATGATGAGAACTTGCCTGATTTTTTGAGAAATGGGTCATTCAGCACTGCTTGGAATCTCGGAATTGCAGCAGCTTTGCTGGGAACTTTGGGAGCAAGCTGGGACCCTGGGAGCTGGCCTGAAGCTATGAAACTTGGTCTCAAAGAGCTTGATGTTTTCATTCACCACATCTTCTTTCTCCAGGATGCCCTCCGCCACTTGGGCGCATTGCTTCTCCTGAAATTTGCCCCAAGATCAGTGGCCAAGATCTTGCTGCTGTGTTTTAGTGCTATGAAATTCATGGTTAAATGCTGCAAAAATCATCGACTGAAATCCGTACAGCATCGTTTCGGAACCCTCCAAATGATCAAAAAAATGGTCAAATCCATGTGTCACCCAGCCAGATTCTTTACAGCAGAAAGACTGGCGTTCAATCTACACCACATCAACTCACATCCTACTCCCCATCTGCAAAATCTCCAAGGGTGATGGTCAAAAAGTAGAAACTACTCATAAACTAGTCATAAAATTCATGATCATCATGACAATCCAACTAGTGATTCCAAAAACAAACGACATTTTCCTCCCATCCAAACCTCAAAAATCATCCACCATCATCATCCCATAGGTCCCTAATATCCCCATGGCCACCCAGGAACCATGTAGGCTCGGATGGGTGGCCGGCACAGCTCCGCATCCAACTCTTCGAAAGCGGCGCAGAAACTGAGGCCCAAAGGGGTTGGAACCTGTTGAAATCAGCTGTGAAGAGCTGTGAAAACTCCAGAAAATCCATCCAAAATCCATCCAAATCACTAAATGCAACATGTTTTTGAAGACAAAATCATTTTGAAACATCTAGACAAATCACATAAATGTCAACAAACATGTCTTTTTTCGATTCCATATCTCAAGACTCTGCAGTAATTTCCAAAATGGGAATTTTCGACTTTGAGGCCAAGAAACCATGTGACGAGACTGAGGCTTTTCACCCTGCGTCTTGCCATCTTTGTTTTTGCCCTGCCACGCTGCGATCACAGAGCATCACGGAGCTGGAAACCGGTGGTACCAAGAAACCATTGTGGTGATATGGGGATGGATCAAAACCCTATCCCCCTGGTGAACATCAAAATAGCTGGTAAATGGATGTTCATCCCCCTGAAAATGGTATGTATAGGTATTGATCCATAGCCATATCGGATGTGGGACTCCCGTGGAGACAACCGGTTGTCAACGGTTAGCTGGCAGTTTGGAAAAAACCACATCTCGGCAATTGAAATGTCAGTCGGTCGGATTAGTGATTAGTCCCCCTTTGAACAAAGCCATCCTCGCCGGAGGTACTAAAACCCCCGCGCAAAAAGTAAGCCGTCGGGGTATTTTTTGGGGGGTTAGAGTTTTCAATTGGAAATGTTTTCGTTTGTAATTAGGTAATATTGTCAGCAATATGTTTTGGGATTGAGTATGCGTTTTCAATTCAGCAGATTCTTCGGAAAAGCTCATTGAAATGCTGAACATCTCTGATGTGTTCACCAATTTTATCACCGGGATAGATTGAACATGGGGATTCAATGGGTGGTTCATCCAATGAAACGAGAGTTGCATCAAGCTGAGATGCACCAAGACTATGACAAAACATAGGATTAAATTCGGCCATACATGGCATAAATGGCGTATACACTATATATCAAACATGAGGATGAGGTCACTATCTGGTGACTATCTGGACAGCTGGCTGCATTTTTTTAAAAAATAATGAAAATAGATCCAAAAATAAAAACTGTATAACTACATTACTATATCACTATATAGCTATATAGCTATATCATCTATATCTAATATATACCTCAACATCTGATCCAAAGCCGCGATGGTGTGATGGAAGGCGGCACGGGCGGCACGCCTTTCCTTTGCCTTTCTTTCCTCCCTTGGGGATACGCTCCCCTCTTTGTCCGTCTTCCCCTGGTCCACAAACCATGACGTAGTTCCGGTTGCAAATGTTTTCCTGAGAGAAAACTCTCACCTTGAAAAAGACCCGAGAAAACGATTTGTGCAAACGATTTGTGTAAACTATGTGTAAACGATTTGTGTAAACGATGTGTGTAAACGTGGTGAATGGATAGTATGGATAGTAAGTATGGTGCCAGGTGGAAAAGGAACCAACAACATGAGTTTGTCTGAAAATGGTGGATGCCCCCAAATGGTCATAGAGAAAATGACGATCAGCCGATGGATTTGGAGTATACCATGGTATAGCATATTTTCAGACAAAGCCACTCTGCACAGAGATTCTCTGCACACAGATGCACTGAAAATGGCTGGGATCGAAAACTTCTACCCTCTGGTTATGTCAAAATAGCTATTGAAAATGGCCATAGAAATGGTGGATTTACCCATTGATAGCATGGTGGATTTTCCATCGTTTTTGTGACAGTTTACCGGAGGGTACCCTTTGAAATCCATGGCTGGGATCTCAAAAAACACCAACAAACATCAGCAGTTTCACCAAAAAACATCACCAAGGCGCCACGTGTTGTGGAATAGATGCATCAGTGCCAATGCCATGTTTGTCCATCAATGCCACCAGCTCACTTTCTTTCCTAGGCTCCGGCGCAAAAACCACCTTCGAGCCCCTTCCCAAAATCACCAGTTGTTGGTTATAGAAGTTATAGTTATTTCAGTGATATAAATAGTTATATCGTTCTATCAGTATTCCCACTCCACTGTTGCTCGTTTTTCCCAGTTTCCAATGATGTCAATCTCCAAACATGTAAAAAAAAACATCCCCGCATTCTTCCACCAACAAACATCAAAAAAACTCTCCGCAGGTCCAAAAACATTCATTTTCCCTTCATCCCCATCAGCCCATCAGCATTTTTCCCAGCGGCAGATAATCCGGTGGCTTTGTAAAATCGCTTTCGACCCAGACCTCCTGGACCGTTAAGCGACTGCCAGGGGCAAGCCGTGGCATGGCCCAATCGATCTCGTTGAGGTGGAGGTCTTTAGATTTCCAAGGCATAGCGAAGAGGAAGCCCCTGGCGATTTCGCGCGAGCGGCTTTCGATCATGGGATTCAGATGTCATTGGGGATGTATGATATATGATATATATGATATATATATATATAATGTGTATATATATATATACATGTATATTATAAGTATAAAAATAATAATAATTCGTAATCTTATAATAATATGATATCGATATGGGATTAATATGGGACTTTATTGGTGTTTAAGCAGGTTGATTAAATATGTTTGATGTTGAAAGGCTGAAGGTGATCCCAACTTTTCCACGTGCTTTGGGAGGTGAGTTGCACCATCCAGTACATAGTAACTGCCAAACAGATAGAACAACATATGAATGATATAAATGAATATGAATGATTAGTATTTTGGTAGGATTGTTACCTCTATCTTCTTGGAGATTACTGTTGATTTTCACTGGCCTCTCTCGCATCTCATGGAAGGTATAACAAAAGTCCTCCCCGGCCACGTTCACGATGAGGGCCTGAAAATCCGTCAACTGATGTCATCTGAAGATCTGGCAGTTTCTCCATGGTTTCCGTGTCCGGTTCATCTTTGCCCACGATCAACTTTCAACGGCGACGTGATGTTTCAACGGATGTTTTTTTTCACAAACTCAAATGATCCCACAGATCCAGCGTTTCGCAAGTCCTTCTCATCGTACTCCACATCCGGCATCAAGGAGGAGATGAAGTGGCGAGTGATGTAATCGTACAAGCGCCATTCCGAGCCTAGAAACTGAAAGGCCGCAGCCAAGCTATGCCGGCTGCCCCGCATGCCCTGCATGCCCTGGCACCGCTGTGCTTCACCATGCTTCACCCAAAGCCATTCTTCAATATACATCACAGCTCTAGTCCATTCAAAACCCCTGTTGGTTGATGATTAGTTCCGGGATTATACATGATTATACTAGCCTTTATCTATTGGGGATTATAATAATCCAAGAACGGGGAATCCCGTTCTTAACCGGCCAAGCTGCCCTTGCTGAATTCGTCTCTTGGAGCCGCCTTCATTGGAGTGATCGGAGGGTGATCGCCTCAGACTCTCCAAAAAAAGGTCGCTTGTTGATGATCATTTTATCATCATAAGAATAACATATCCCATGACGGATCCATGGTGCTGCTATATATGGATATATATGGTAACATGGACCCCATCAATATACCCCCTTTATGTTAGCATATATACCAGCACCATGGATCCTATGGGTATTAACAATAATGATAATGATAATGATAATAATTGTGCTAATATTTGATGATAATTATAAAAGACTTCATTGTTCATTGTTGTTAATGATAATAACGATAGTTATAGTAACTAGTAATAGTATTAAATCGCAGTAATACTCAGAATCATAATAATATTAATAGTACTGATATAGTACTGATACTGATGCTGCTGATGATGATGATTATTATTATCATTATTATTATCATTATTATTGTTATGATGATGATAGAATCACAATTCTCATCATTGCAAGATATGGGATTGTCTTGAAATATTTGAAATAGGGCGTGCCGCCCCAATTCCAATGGATTATAATCCATGTCCCTCTTAGAAGTTTCCAGACAAAGCATATCATCTAACTGGCATCATTTTGCAGTGATGTTTGAGGAAGTTTTTCTCTGTTTGGAAATTTGCTACTTCACCATCTTCACCCAGCAACAGCTTCATCCAACAGCTTCGCAACAGCTTCATCCAACAGCTCCATCCTTAGGCCTTCACCCACATCACGGCCCGTCTTTGGATTTCGAATCTGCCCTTGTCTCAAGAGATGACTCACCGTCTTCCCCCAGGCCTCGGTGTTACCCGGAAAAACCGCAACGGCAACCGCAACGCTTTCTTTCGCTCCTGGGATCCCGACGGGGTGGTCCGCCTGCTCGCGCAAAGCAGAGTGGAGATCGAAAGTATCGGAATACCTCGGATCGGTTTGGAAAGGATCCGAAGGATCGGTTTGGATCGGTTTGGCGACTGAACATATCCAAATTTCTGATGGATTTTGCCATTGAAAATTGGGATGTTCCCATTGAAAATTGTGGATTTTCCCATTGAAAATTGTGAGTTACCCATTGATAACAGTCTGCACTTGCGACTGAAAACTTACCAAAAGGATCAAGACAGGTTTTAAAAAGTGTCATCTTTCACAAACTAGAGTGTGGAAGCAGCAAATTCATCGTAAAAAATCCACAGAAATGCCAAGATACCTGGTAGTCTCTGTTCTTGGGTACCTCAGAATGATGCTGTACCAAAGCAGTTGCAATTGACATCAATTCTCGAAACCACTGGATTCAGCGTGAGCTGTCTCAGTCATTTGAGCAGTGTACGAGATGTAGCCAGATGTGTACAAGTGCTCAGCCACTTTCATGCACTGCACGGGCGACATACCTGGCATCTGGCATCCCATCACCAGGAAAAACCCACCGTTGAAGGAACGCGAATGGAAAGCCAGCTGGGTTTCACCCGTGGGTTTCACCAACCAACGGCGCCGAGCAGCCCAATCCGGTGCTTGCAGCTTTCAGCAACTGCACAGTGTTCAAACCTCGCCATGGCGTCGTCCCAATTTTTTTGGGGAAAAAAATCGATGGTTGTTTCGTGCATCATTTCTTCAAAGGGCCTTAATTGTTGGGCCTTAGATTGAAGGTAAATCTATGTAAATCCATGTAAATTCCCTAATTTTGAGGTCCCTCCGATGACTTTGTCTCGGAAATTTTCTTGCGGAAAGTCTTCACGCTGGGGCTCAGGACCAACGGGCTTTCTCAAAGTCTTGGGCGTTGTCCTGTCGACAACGAACGATTGCAACTGGAAATCTCCTTGTGAAAACCATCTGTTCCACTGGAACATGATCTTATTGTTACTGGTTTTGTGGTTTTTCGCTACCCCTCTGAAAAATATTGGAGTGAGTTCATCAGTTGGGATGATGACATTCCCAACTGAATGGGAAAATCATCCAAATCCACCAACCAACTTGGAACATCCCTGTTGAAATTGTTGTTCAATCCCCATCTTTATCAAATCTTTTTCAATGGAGCAACCAAAGCCTCATTGGCTTTTCGAATGGACACAACTACAGCAGGCAACTTGTCAATAAGGTACCATTGACCAACAAAATCACTGGTTCATCATGTTCTCATATTTTCCCGAGGAAATTCTATGAAATTCGCCATTTTTCATCATTTTCCTGCCATTTTTCTGGTGGAGGCAGATCCACCAAGGGTTTTTTTCGTCCTCAATTCTTTCACCGTGGCTTGTTTCGCCGCACCAGCACGTGCTTGTAGGGTCTGAATTCGACCTGTTATTTCCAGAGGTTTTTCAGCTACGGCTGGTCATGGCTGGTGGGTTGACACAAAAAATGATGGGGTTATAGTTACAGCTATAGTAAGTTATAACATGTTATTTTCATAAGTTCTTATAAAGTCTAAAGTCCCTTACATGGATCCTGGGATGAGAGATGTTCCATCATGTTTGTCTTAAACAGAGAATAAACGGCCCATTTTCCATGGGATTCCCATCAATTCCCATGATTTTTCGCCTGAGTCCAACTCACATGGCGATATAGCGACATGGCGACAGCCCCACCTGCATCGAAGGTGTGGTCCTCCAACCAATCGAACTCCAGTGGCCAACCCTCCAAAGTAATGGAGGCCTTTGGTTTGAAGAACTCCTGCCTGCGAACTTTGGCCGAAAATTCGTGGAAGTCATCGATGGCCATGACTCAGGAACCGATTGATTGGAGGTACCGATTCCATATATTTTTGGCCTATTTTTTAGGCCTATGTAAGGAGATATACCCCCAACATATCGCCAACCATATGGTACAGTACCTCCATTTTAGGATCCTGAAATTCCCATTGATCAAACGTCAAAAAATTAGACTTGGAGTATCAAAACAACGAGATTTACTGATTTGTAGATGTTGATGTATCCAACAAGACGACCATTCTCTGTTGGTTGATATTGTATGGTTGATATTGTATGGTTTACGTATGGTTTATGTGTCCTTAAGGCTTTGATGTTTGGCATCTTCACATCTTCATATTATTTCATCTTCATCCCAGGAGGCACCAGGCCTCTGGAAGTTTTGGATCTCCTTGTGTCGTTCCACGCAAAACCAGAGGGTCGGTGTCTGACAGGGTCCATAGGATAGGCAGGTCTGATCCCGCAGCCGGAACTTGTCCACGGCGTAGCGTAAGTACTGTCGCGTCATCAAGCGAGTGAAGATGCATCCGATCTTCAGGTCCAGCTCCTCAAGTCATAACAAGAGTGATTGTTGGATCACTGGTGAAGTGTTCTCTGAAACTTGGTGAGCAAAAACGCCAGTTCATCATAGTTTCTTGCAGGAAACAGTGGTTTTTTAACAATGGAATCGTGATTAAAATATTGATGAATCAATTGATGTTTCATCATGCAGGATGTTGTGAAACCGTGGCGCCAGCCCGATTTTGTCCTGTCGTGCATCCACTGATTGGGCTTGGAGCTTATCAGGGCGCCCCAGGTTGTTGAAGGCTCCCTTCAGCTCCGGTTCAGTGAGAGCGGAAAATTGAGCCCTGCCATGTGGTGCCATTGATGCGCGTGTGCCATTGATTTAATTGCTGCATGGATGAAGCACTGTATGACTCAGTATGATTATCTATGAAAATATATGAAAATGACTATGACTGTCTATGACTATGACTATCTGATTCACCTGATTGGAGATGATTCAATGGCAAAAAAATATGGCACTATGATCATTGCGATTGTAAAAACAAAGACATACCGATCATTACCGATGCGTGTTTTTCCAGCGTGGATCTCAAACACTCATAGCTACCAAACACTGAGTGAACTGATCCTTCTGTGCAGTTGTACAACAGCAAACTGCTCACAGAATTCACGGAATCCGCACCTGTAGATGTTCTCTCTCTGGATGTTCTCGCCTGCGAAAAAAAACGTAAAAATCATCTCTGCTGCTCTACGCTGCTCAAAAAAGTGCTCAGATCAGTGCTCTTTTTTCTGCCAAGAAACACAATGAAATCACCTCAAAGCAGATGTTCTCGCCCTGCAACGGTACGTGCTGGCCGTGAAAATTTTCTGGATCTTAGGGATTGGTGACCAACCAGGACCCATCAGCCATCAGAGCTGCATCAGCTGCAGCCTCTTTATCGCAATCCAACCACAGGGCCAAATAATCGGCTTCTGCGGCCAACTCCTGATGTTCCACTCTGGTTATAACTGGTTGGAGCATTGGTTGGAGCATGGTTGGAACATTGGCAATGACACCAATGACACGGCACACGGCGTCGTCCTGGAAGTGCTCAACAATCCGATTCTTGGCCTAGGGCTAAGGCTGCTAAAAGAAGGAGTGGTCATGCTATCCCTTGCCAAAACCATCATAACGACCATCGTCACGACCATCGTCACGACCATCGTAAAGCCAATTTCAGTGAGCTGGTGAAATTTCCAACGATCACACAACATTCACCTGACGACTGACGACTCTCTTTCAGAAATGGACAATTCCCATGGGAATTCCTGTCAAAAATATCAAAAGATGCATCACAAATGGGATTTCCGACCTTCCCCCTGGAGCTGAAATTCTGAAATCTCGCTGTGGCTCCCTGCAGTGCTATCCTCGATGGTCTTCTTGCAGGGATCGTGGAACAATTCCGCGATGTCTTTGGGTCGGTTGTCTTTGAAATCCAATCCTTAAGGCTGGTGGATATGCCTCAACCTCAACCAACCTCAAGCAACCTCAAGCAGCCTCAACCGCAACCTCAAGCAACCTCAACCAACCTCAAGCAACCTCAACCAACCTCAAGCAACCTCAAGCAACCTCAACCAACCTCAACCAACCTCAAGCAACCTCAAGCAACCTCAACCAACCTCAACCAACCTCAAGCAACCTCAAGCAACCTCAACCGCAACCTCAAGCAACCTCAACCAACCTCAACCAACCTCAAGCAACCTCAAGCAACCTCAACCAACCTCAACCAACCTCAACCAACCTCAAGCAACCTCAAGCAACCTCAACCAACCTCAACCAACCTCAACCAACCTCAAGCAACCTCAACCAACCTCAAGCAACCTCAAGCAACCTCAAGCAACCTCAAGCAACCTCAAGCAACCTCAACCAACCTCAACCAACCTCAACCAACCTCAACCAACCTCAACCAACCTCAACCAACCTCAACCAACCTCAACCAACCTCAACCAACCTCAACCAACCTCAACCAACCTCAACCAACCTCACCCAACCTCAACCAACCTCAACCAACCTCAACCAACCTCAAGCTGTTGGTCATCTGGCCTAACATTCACCCAAAAGAACCCTGGCAGCCATGGTACCGAAGACGTGCCCAATGGTGGAGGTCTGCATGATGCGGCACTGTTGATGAGCTGGTGGAAAGTAGGCATTAAACTCGTAGATCTGAACAGCTCTGCTCTGACCTTTCAGCAACATCGAAAGATATCCATGGATATCCACTATCCATGGATCATATGGAGCTTTCCTAAGTCATATGGCTACCCCAAATCATCCACGTCGACCATTTTGGGTATTGAACCCCCCCATTTTGAGAACCCCCCTTTTTTGGATACTCAGTTTGAAATCAGTACCAGCCTTCACGAAAACAAGAAGTTTGCTAGAAAAAGCAGGATGAATCCGAAACATCGGATTTTTCTGGGCAAAACATCGCAATCCAAATAAATCACAGACATCGCCATCCAAAAGTTGAAGCCCCATGGGTATTACCCTCTGGTAAACTAACATAGCTATGGAAAATCACCATTTTTTATGGGAAAACTCACTATAAATGGCCATTTTCAATAGCTATTTTCACATAACCAGAGGGTACCCACCCAGGTCATCCCAAGCGGCCTTTGCGGAATCGCATCCGACCACCGGAGAGAAACTCTGCGATGAGCTTCGCGACGGATGGTTTTTCTGCTACCATCAGCACCTTCCCGGACTCAAAATCGATCCAAAAATGTGGTCAAAATGGGATGGCATTGAAAATTTGACCCATTTGACCCGGCTGGAAGCCACCTGGAATGGCAGCTGATGTTTTTATGGCAAGCCGAGCTATCGTGAAGAGAGTTTGACAAGACAAACATTGCAAAAAACACGACCCACGAGTTGTCAGTTTCAATGGCAACTTTTTTGATGTCAAAGAGTAGCAAGCCAAAAAAAATATCCAAGCCCTATGATCTTCCACTGAAATGGCTGGTCTTATAGCACCATTTCGGGATATCCAAGCCATCAAAAGTCATCAATTTATTGGCATCAAACTCTCCGTGGAAAATATGGCACCTTTGGCAGATGGTCCCAGCGATTGTCGTTTTGCTGCGACTTCTGGCGTCTCCAAAGCATTTGATGGACCACCTCGCAAGGCCATGGGATCGGTTTTTGATGGTTTTTGTGGCATATGAGCCATGGTCAATACTCACTATAAGGATCCAATGGTTATTATAAATCCCTATGAACCATTGGATGACTAGCCCCTATTAATGGTTATTAACCATGAGTATTGACCATAGCTCATATGGATGGGATGGTTATGGGATGGTTATGGGATGGTTATGGGATGATTATGGGATGAATATGGGATGGTGATGGGATGAACTTGATGAAGATCCATTTCTGAAGTTCATCCATGCCATTTTTTCTGATGCCATGCGCCATGCTGTGCCTGCTGCATCTCTGGAGGTACGGGTGAACCCGCTTTCTTCATGACTTCCGCGATGTCAATGGCTTTCCAAGCATCTTCACCTGTCAGAGTGGCTTGGAGTGGCTTGGTCGCCAGCATCGATGATGGCCTATCAATGCCTATCATGTTGCGTCAGGTACTACGCATCTGCCTTTGGTTTTTTTAACTTGGAATTCTAACATATGACTGCGCAGCATTGTACTATGACTATGACTATCATCCTTAAATGAGTCCGAAAAATCGGGTAGACCTTAGCCCATGTTCATCCATGTTTATCCATTTTCCATGTTAAGATTGCACCATCTTCACGGATTTTTTCTGCGTGACAGTGACCTGATTTCGTGAGGAACGTCATGCTGTAGCCTTTCTGACCCGCGCGACCAGTTCTCCCGATCCTGAATCCAAGTAGGTCAGCGAGATATGGCCCGATATGGCTAAGAAACCACTTAAAATCAGCTGGATAATGGTGGATATGTTGGGACCATATTTTAATTGGATAGCAATTGGAGTTACAATTGATAATATTGGTAATATTGATATTCCAACTAAAAAAAGATACCAAAAAAGATACCCATCCAATTTTAATGGGATAGCAATAGAATGGGATAATATTGATATTTCAAGTTGGATTGGTTACAAAAAAAGAGACCAAAGTCTATGTCTGAGGTTGAAACTCTCAATTCTCACGCTCAAAAACCTATCGAGAACATGCCGTGCGCAGAAAACCAAAGACGCGGCGCAGACTAGGTCACTAGGTGTGAGATCCAGGCATGGATCGAAATTATTTTAAAAAAATTGGGGTACCAATGGATTAGACTGATTCAACATGATTCAACCATCCATTTTGTGGATGAAAAAAATGACCAATCTCCACATTGCCTTTTTTTTTGCAAGCCGAGGCGCCGATGGACATGATCTTCTGCGCTGTTGGCACTGTCATAGTTGACCACCATGGTCACTCCTTGCAAAGTTTCATCAAGTCTCATGCTGCGCACAAAATTGTGACCCAGTATGACCCAGTATGACCCAGTATGACCCAGTATGACCCAGTCCAATATCAATTCACTCAAACACTTGTAACGTTGTGGGTGGTTGTCCTTTGATGTCCAGACCACGTGCTGCCACATCGGTGGCAATCAGCACGCTCCTGAGTTTGTTTTCTCACATTTTCTGGTGAAAAGTCTGAAACTGATGAAATGGAGATCTCGGGGCCCGTCTCGGGCTCCAGACGTCTCACCGGATTTGAACTGTTGTAGAGCTTCCTCTCGCTGAGCCTGGTCCTGGCACGACATCGACATGCTCGACACGACATCGACATGGTGGGATGTTCCAAAATGACGACGGACCGAGGACTGGCCAAAGCATTCACAGACATGCTCTAGGTGCTCTGGTTGTGCGCTGGTTGTGCTCTAAACACTCAGTGTTTTAAGTGCTCTAAATGTTTCGGGGCGTTCAAGGGGCACAAGTCGCCATGAGCTTAGCATCGGCATCCCAGGGGTCCCAGTGCACCTTGTCACTGTGCATGGTGTTGGCAGCGATACTGTACTTGCGAAGCATTCGCATGATCATCTGAGCACGTCAGCCGGCACGAGTCGGCACGAGTCGGCAGTCGGCACGGGCCCATCTAGCACAAGAAGTCTGAAAACTGAATAGGCTTACCTCTGGTAACCTCTGGTAACCTGGTAGGGTGAGGCCACGTTCAAACTAGTTAACTTTACTATGCTCACTCCAAAGGTCGGCTTTCCAGGATCGTCTCTCGTTCGAATTCTGCAGAGTTTCACCTGAGGCCCTGACATCGCATTGCTTCTTCATGGCGACGAAAACCAGAATCCTCTGGCCCGGCCCACCATAGAGTTGAAGAGCTTCCACCAAAGCAGCATCTTTATCATCTGCGGAGGTCAGCATCCAAACCTCCTGCGAAATGTCTTCATTGGCGGATAAACTGGATGTATTGCCCACTTGCACATGGATGGGCATGTTCAAGAAGTCATGCCTCAGCAATCGTTCATTGCAGGCAAGCTGGCACTCTTCAGCATGGGATACCCGAAAGCTTCAGCATTTCATATGAAATCAACGATCCAGATCCAGATTCTGTAGCAACATGTAGCAATGAATCATAAGAATTAGCTCCCCATCTCCATCCTACAGAACATAGAATCTGGGTAAATTTGATATTTCACTAACCTGAATTAAGGCCATTTGGGGATGATTCCCCTTACTAATCATGATTTCCAGTGAGGTCGCAGTGAGGTCGTTATAATTTACCCAGATAAAATACCAAGCCACGCCAGTTGTTGAACCTCCTCAGGCCATGTCGCGCTGAACATCAGCGTCTGTCGATTTTTGGGCACCTTCTTCATGATGTCTCGGATTTGAGGTTCGAAACCCATGTCCAGCATCCGGTCAGCTTCATCGAACACCAAATAGCCAACAGCACCAAGGTTGATGTCCTGGCTGAATCGGACGACCACATCTAAAAAATGGATTTCTTACCAAGTCCTAAGAAAAGATGGGAAAAAACATGAAAAAACACAGCGTGAGAGCTTGAGACTCTACTGGTCAAAAAAAGACTCGGGATCGCGCAAACAGTTGACGGATAGGTTCCAGGGATCCCACGGTTTTTTGCAGAGGTGTATCCCATGTGTATCCCATGCCGCGTTTTTTTGGCCATGTGTTTTTTGGGCTCCTTGTACTCTAAGAAGTCATTGAGCCTTCCAGGGGTAGCAACCAGAATGGGAGCTCCAGCTCGCACTGCTGGTAGCTGTTCCCTCTTGGGTTGACCACCATAGACGCAGGCAGAGGAACACCCTGAAGCTGAGGCAAACTTTGTGGCCTGGCGGATCGATCGGATTTCGGTTACCCGATTTTGTTATGAACACTTCGCCATGGTATAGATGGCCCTAATCGAAATAGATGGTTTAACGGTTTACCTATTAAACATGGTGATTTTCCATGGCAAACTGTGAATGTCATAACCAGATGCTAGTGTTTGAAGGATTGCAGTCCTGTAGTTTACTGTTTGCTGAATATTGCGATAGTTGAAGATGGATTACTATTGCTGATGTGAAGAAGGATTCTGAATGAGAAACATCGCTTCGCCTTGATAAGGACCGTTTCGAGTCTCGTGCTGGGCTGTGCTATGGATGAAACCCTCAATTTCCGCCCAGATCCATCAAATGTATCATCAATTGCTTGCTCAACGTGATACGTGCATTTGCTAAGGTCAATCATTCTCACCGTGATTTTCTACAGGGCGCACAAACGGGTCAAAGAATTCACATCAAAAAATAGCTGCTGTTTTCTATGTGTGGATCTTCATCCCCAGAAGAATATGCTATGTTCCCCATGTTTTCGTATGGATATTAGCCCCACATTGACATGGTAGCTTTCGACTCGGTTTCGACCCATCCACTGAAACCTCATCGTTGGGAAGTTCAAAATGCCCTGATTGTTGTTATCATGTACCCTCTGGTGCTTTAACATAGCTGTGGAAAATCACCATCTTTAATAGGTAAATCAGCTATATATGGGCCATTTATACCATGGCTATGTTAGTCATAACCAGAGGGTATCATTTGTGGCTAAAAAAAATATGATGATCATCATTCATCATTATCATTAAGCAATTCTCATCATCATGAATTGTCACTATTACTATCAGTATTGATGATGATGAGAATTCAGTATTGTATCATTCACCATATCATTCTCATGATGAATTACAAATAGCCAACATTACTATTATATGATACTGATATGAATCATCATTCATCATTATCATTCACCATTATCATTCTCGCTATTTTGTTGGCTATTTGTTCAATCTCATCAATCCCATATGAGGCTTTCATAGCCAAAAAAAATTGGGGAAAGCAGGCCCACTCAAAATAGTTGATTTTCCATTGAACAATTGCCATTTTCAATAGCTATGTTAAATTACCAGAGGGGGGTAATGTGGTAAAAACAATAATAAACCACCCATTTGGAAATGGTAAACATACCACCAACCAAAAAATGGTGATAAAAAGCGGGATGGTGGTTATGACATTGTTTTACCATGACCACCTTCGGAAAACCATTTATAGTTGATTTTCCCATGCAAAATTGCCATGTTCAATAGCGAAGTGTTAAATTGGAGGGTACCACCTTCGGAAAATCATCCATAATCCATAAATAGGTGCTATAAATATACCATTTCCGGTCATGGGTGGTAAACATGACATTGGTTTAAAAAAAAAAACATGTCTTACCCAAAAAACCTTCGGAAAATCCTCATGATCCTCCAAAAACCATGGGTTTTGAAAAAAAGTGGGACATGACCCAAAAGGGAAAATCCCTACCCTCTGGTTATGTCAAAAAGCTATTGAAAATGACCATTTATAGTTGATTTTCCCATTAAACATGGTGATTTTCCATAGTTATGTGACAGTTTACCAGAGGGTAAAAAACCCAAAAATCCTCAACCCACAAATCAATGGATTGGTTTAAGGGAAAATCTACAGGAAACCATCGATTTTCCCATGAAGATCATGGGGTTTTCCTGTAAATTTTCCCTTAAACCAATTCTATGATATCTGGTTGGTGGTTGACCTACCTGGAAAACCATTATCATGAAAATATGGGGGTTTTCCTGAGGATCCATGATGGGGTCCCAATCCATTGAACAAAGCCCCAGGACCTCATCATGGATCTGGGTGGCCAGCTCTCGGGTGGGCGCCAAGATCAAGGTCCGAACTCCACTGGAGGGGCTGGACCACATCCAGCGATACGCGGGGACCAGGAAACCCAACGTCTTGCCGGAACCCGTCCTTTATCGGAACAGGGGGAAACCCCACGGAAACCCATGGGGAGATGCTGGGGATAGGATACATGGGGATTATGTTGATCTTGTCTAACTTGTGGTTGTTCTATGTTGTTCTGGTGTCTTTTTTGTTGATCATGCTTGGTTTGTTTTCAGATGTTTCATGATTATAGGATGTTCTTGTGTGTTTTTTTTGTTGGATGGAATTGGGGAAGAATAATGGTGTCTAGTGGCTATTTAAAAATATGTGGTGACAGCAAATTAACTGGTGAAAAATCATTGGTGATATCGTGGGTGCAATGGAGACATCATGGGATATACCCTACAGAACCAGCACTTTCCATGCACATCAAGATTGTGGTGGCAATCACCTAGATCGGTCTGAACATAGGAGAGTTACATTGATGTACCTTACCCACCTAGTCACTATGGCCATTGACACATGGGGAAAATGATCTTCTAAAACCAAACCTTCAAAGAAAAACCAGAAACAAACGACAGTGATGATATGTGATGTTTGAGTTACCCTCTGGTAAAACATACAAAAAGCTATTGAAAATGGCCATTGAAATAGTGCATGTTCCCATTAAAAATGGTGATTTTCCATAGTTATGTGACAGTTTACCATGTCGGGTTTTTCAGCGATCTTTGAAGCTAAAATAAGCTAAAGTTTCACCTGCCAAGGCTGCCAAGGCTCTTGGCGATGCCAATCACATCCCAACCTTGATCTAAGATGGGCCACACCTGCGCCTGAATCGGCGTTGGTGCTTGGAAGCCAGCCTTTTTGAAGGCATCCAACAAAGGCCGCGGAAGGTTGGCCTCCACAACAATCCATGGTCCCATCATGGACCAAAATGGCACATGTCAGTTACATGTTTTTGATCACTGTTGTGCACATATGAAAATGCTGTTGATGTTTGGGTTTTGTTAAGAATATGTTCACCATGGTTCACCATGCTTTACCTCATCAGATGACCTCTCATCCGTTTCGATGCTGCTTTGTACTTATTCTACAGTATTCTACAGCTTGCAATTCTTCTCAATTGCTTCAATAATATGTCAATATCACATAAGATTACATAACACCTTTCGCAAATTGCTGCCTCTGGATAGCTGGTGTATGGTTGCGGCACATCCTTGCTGGAACCATCGGTATACCAGGCGCGGATGTGGTTCTTCAAGCGGTAAGGATTCTTCTCCTCATAGTTCGGCACGTTCATCTCAGCAGGGGCCTTCACCTTCAACAACAAAAACGACGCATCAAACATTTTGGTGAGAGAAAAATCATTCCAATGTTTACCCTCTGGTAAACTAACAGTTTGCTATGGTATAGATGGCCTATTTATAGATAGTTGACCTATTCAACATGGTGATTTTCTATAGTTATGTAACAGTTTACCAATGTTTATCCCAACATATCACAGCCTGACTTTGGAATCCTGATAAGGAGTGACTATAAAATTGTATCTGGTTGGTGGTTTTTCGCAACCCCTCTGAAAAATGATGGAGTTCGTCAGTTGGGATGATGACATTCCCAATATATGGGAAGATAAAAAATGTTCCAAACCACCAACCAGGTATATATACCATCTGGTTATTTAACATAGCCATGGAAAATGGCCCATTTATGGATGATTTTCCCATTAAAACCTCCATTTATAAGGGATTTTCCATGGCTATGTTAAATAACCAGAGGGTATATCCATACACCATGCTATGGCCTGCTTGGGCGCTTTCTTCACATAGCTGGAGGCTGCTGCTGACATGGCGTCAAAGCCCGAAAGAGCCTCCTGAGCATCAAAAAAAATATAGGTCTGTCGCAAAAAAAATCATAGGGTACCCTCTGGTAAACATACAAAAAGCTATGGAAAATCACCAAGGTTTAATGGGAAAATCCACTATTTAAATGGCCATTTTCAATAGCTATGTTAAATTACCATAGGGTACCCCCAAATCCACGTCTTTTGAAAACACATCTTCCACTCATCAGTGGAATTTCACAGGGGTTTCCCTGTGTGAATTTTCGGTTTTTTGATGTTTTTTTGTGTAGCCCATTCCAAACTTGAAATCATAGGGTTTCCCCAAATCCCCAAATTCAATGGCCCTTTTAAAATCCAAAAAAAACATGCCGTTTCTGTTGCCCTCTGGTTTCTGTCTAGCCATGGCAGTAATTACCAGCCAAAGGCTTCGATCCCCCAGGCCTCGCTGGTTGCGGCAGCCCAATGTCCATTTCCGTTAGCGCCTTTGGAGCTGCCCTTCCCTGCAACGAAAATTCTGCCAAAATCAGATGACGGAAGGAAACCCAAAAAAAACATCTCAGAGCTACCCATTAAAATCTGGAAAATAGTCTGGAAATAGTCTGGAAATACTCTGGAAATACTCTGGAAAGAGTCTGGAAAACATTTCTTGGACTAAGGTGACGATCAGAAAAGTGAGAACCCCCAAAATGAAAAGATCAGAAAAGATCACGAATTTCCTACCCTCTGGTAATTTAACATAGCTATTGAAAATGGCCATTTATAGTGAGTTTTCCCATAAAAAAATGGTGATTTTCCATAGCTATGTGACAGTTTACCAGAGGGTATATTTCCTCGCCAAAAGGCCTTTGGATTTTCCATTCTTCCCATCTTTCCGGCCGTTGAACGGAGCCGCCGGAGCAGCTTGAGCACCTGGCGCCGCCAAGCCGGCTTGGCTATACCTCAGTGAATTTGATCATCAGATGAAGACCAGGAAAAAAACAGGGAAAAAATCATTGGTCTTCATTGGATTTTTCATATATATTAGCCATATATTAACCATATATTAACCATATATTAACCATATATTGACCATATATTAACCATATATTAACCATATATTAACCAGTATATCATTGGATGTATGATATATTGGACTAATGGACTAATGCCATATATGATATTTTTGAAACACCAGTGATAAATAAAACAACCACCCATATTTCATCACCATATTTCACCATATTTCATCATCTTTCATCATCTTCCATCACTGGTTGGTGGTTTTTCGCCTATACCTACCCCTCTGAAAAATGATGGAGTGAAAGTTGAGTCAGTTGGGATGATGTTCCATTCCCAATATCAATGGGAAAGTCATAAAATTCCATGGTTCCAGTCACCAACCAGATCATAATTCATCCACTTTTGGGAAGCCATCGGCGTTTGAACCTCGGCGGATTTTTCCAAGACGGAAAAATCCGATGGCAATCTGCTGGGATTTTTTTGATGATTCACCATGATTAACCGGAATAGCAATGGAATAGCAGGCTAGCCATGGGTAGCCGAACTCTTCAACCACCATCTAACATTAAGGATACCCTCTCGTAAACTGTCACATAACTATGGAAAATCACCATATTCAATGGGTAAATCCACTATTTCTATGGCCAATTCATCACTAAATATGGCCAACTCATAATCAAAATGGCCAACTCATCGCCAAAATGGCCAAGTCACCCCTGATTTCCATACGCAAAATTGGGGAAGCCTCCATAGTTTGGCTCAGCACCCAGAAACTGCATGGCCAAATTGTGCCGCTCAGGGGGCGGATTTTTGGTCAACTAAACTGTACTTGATCTGTTGGTTCCTGTGATTCGCAGTGACAGATTGTTTGATCCAATTGCTGAATCATTGCTGAATCTTTCTATGTCAATGACTGGTTAATCTGGTTACTGTTTCTTGCTACTTGATCTACTTGCAGGCTTCAGATGGCTTCAGCTCATTCGTGTTCTTCATGAGGTCTCCAGCCAATATGGCTATGAAATGCCATGAAACTGGAACGTCTACACACTTCGTCACATGTCATGTCATGTCATGTCATGTCATGTCATGTCAGGAAGTTTGTGGGAGCTAAAAACATCTACAAACTGCAGCCATGGTCCTTTTTGCAAACGGCATATCTTTCCATACTGGGAGAACTATGTACAGGTCCTTCGAATATTTCGAAAAGCAGCGCTGTCATCCACGCCCACGGCTGTTGCTTCGACCCTTCCACTTGCCCTGGCGGTTTTCGACGACTGAAACCGACAAAGGAAGTATTGCACAACGGAATCTCATCAAGTCAAGCGTCTTAGAACTCAAAATATTCGCAATCGAATTATCTGAGACATCGATTCATGACTAAACCAGGGAGAATCAACACAAAATGAAAAATGTCATGAATTTCATTTCATCATTTCATTCAAATCACTCCCTACACTTTCCCAACTTTCCAAAAAAAAACGGCACTTCAAATTGTGGCACCCTCCCAGTATCCGGCCTTTCGTCCTTTGCCTTTGCCTTTGGGACTTTCCGGGTCCACCCAGGCAACTGCTTCGCTGCCGCTGCTGCCAAAGTCCGCGTTCACCGGGACGAAGACGCCGCCCGATTCGCCTGTGACTCGATCGACTCGTCTGGTGATATGGATTGAACCAATCCATGTGTTTTACCCTCTGGTAAACTGTCACATAACTATGGAAAATCACCATTTTTAATGGGTAAATCCATGTAAATCCACTATTTCGACTGGGCCATTTTCAATAGCTTTTTGTATGTTTACCAGAGGGTTAAAAAAAAATGGGAGCCGGCAATTTTGGTCCCAGAATTTTTGGGGAAACCTCCAGATATCTTCAGATTGAAAATATGTCCTGAAACCTCTGAAGAACATCTGAAGATGGGGAACATGTGCAAGAATCAGGCCAAAATTGAACCACCACGGACCACTACTCATGCGTTTTCTGCACTACAGGTGGCGGATTTGATGAACCATGATAAACCTGAGAAGGGGGGAACGAAAGCCAGCATCCCATCCCTATTTTCCCCCAACCAGACTTTTCACCCACAGACTTTTCACCCATATACTTTTCAATACTTTTCACCCACACACTTTTCACCCGCTCCCCAGAACCCCTATAACTCACTTTGTTCGCAAAAGGAACTTCGCCTAGCCTAGCGGCCTAGCGGCTGGCTTTTGTGGAAAGTGTTCCATTGGAACTGCATGGTCTGCCCTCTCTGCACGACGGTGAACATGGTGAACTGACAGGTCAGTGAGGCTCGCATCTACGTTTTACGTGATGATACCACGACATTTCTTTGGAGTCAACCCACAGAAGATCTGATGTGTTTTAAACACTACTGTGGATGGAGGAAATCCTGCACCAGTTAATAGATGGTTTATCCCATTGTAATCCCATTATTTACAATGTTTTATAGTTCCCAATAGTTACCAACTGGTGCAGGATTTCTTCCATCCACACTATGTCTGGTGCTTCGGACGCCGCGAAGCAGCTTCAGACGGCGACATTAACCAACAAAAGCTCGACGTAGTGCCGACCTGCGCTCAATCGGCTTTCACCAGGGGATCAGCTTGGCCGCCAACCTTGCGGCGTCTGGGAATTCCAGCCCATTGTCCAATCTCCAACAATGGCACCATTGGCTTTGTGGGCGACAACCATGGAGCTCTGTGGGATTTTTTGTTGAAGCGGGCTCCGTTGGACTTGAGGCCCTGGACATCTGCACGTTCAATTTCAATGGGCAAGCCGCGGTGGCAAGCCGTGTGTTCGTCATCGTCAAAGTACTTCCCCTCCATGTCCTTCTGAAATCGTTGAGCATCATCTGGATGGATGAAGTTCACAAAGCCCAAGCCCTTGTTGGTGTCACGGCCATTGGAGTTCCATGGCAAGTAAAGAAGGTTGAAGAGACCCTCAAATCCATGTTTCTTGACCTGGTCCATAAACATGTCTTGGCTGTAGTGAAGCGGAATATTCTTCACCACAACCGTCACCATGGGCTCAAGTGACTCAAGTGGCGTGCCTCGCGTTCGGTTTCCTGTTTCTGATGGCTCCTTTGGCTCCTTCACATCCTTCACTTGAGGCGCTTGGACTTCTGGATGCTGCGGATGCAGCTGCGTTTGCTGCATCTGCCGTTGCAGCATCTCAACGATTGGCACCACTTGATCCACCGCGGGTGACTGCACCTCTGAGCTGAAGATGAGCTTCAAATTCCCTGGCACTTTCCAGGCATCGTTGTGACAAGGATGGATGGATTGGATGGGTTGGATGGCGAACTTGCTGGGCTCGTACTCGTCCCAAACCAAGGGTACCGTTGAGCCAAACGGCCAAACGCTCAACGGAACCACCACTGGTCTCGCTTTCACCACTGATACATACGTTTTTCGATTTGCGACGAGTTGGTTTCAGGATGTTTTGGACAATCAATTCAATGGATTGGTTTAAGGGAAAATCTACACCGGAAACCATCGATTTTCCCATGAAATAAATGGGGCTTAAACCTGTAAATTTTCCCTTAAACCAATCCATTGTGACACATGTGACATCCACATCATGATGCGACGTGGCCAACATGGCCTAATTGCAAGCCCGCATCATCTGAAGAATGCCCAGCCTGGCGAATTCGACAGCAGAAACAACGGCTTCACCTTTTAGAATCTGCAATTTCATCGTTTTGTTTCGACCATCTGGTTCATTTTAAAAAAAAACGATCAGTTTTTTATGGTTCATTTAAAAAACCCACCAGGTTTTATGGATGTTTGATGAACATCAACATCTACAGATCTGTAGCTGTTTATTTTCTGTTCATCGTCCCAGGTCGGGAAAATCTGCCAGGATGTCGATATGATCTGCCAGTCGAACTCCAGAGATCCAGGCTGCTTCGATGGTGGATGCGCGTTCGGGCACGGAACTCAACCAGTCGCCTGGCGTTTTTGGCATGGGAAAAACACATGGAATGCTGGTAGAATATGGTACAATGCTAAGTTGGTGTATAACTCCAATAACTATGGTTTATGGTACTTATAACTATACTTACTGCGGCTTTTGTTAACCAACTTATAACTGGGGGGGGTCACATTGTAGAATATGGTAGAATCACAGAATCACCAAGACACCAAGCAATTTCGCAATTTCTTGGTGAGTATGATGTGCCATTCTTCCTCAAGCTCCCATTGTATCACACCACCACCAGTCACATCCTGGCGCTGTCGCTGTGACTTGTTGTGCCTGCAATGCCAATGCGATGGGCCGCAGACCAAACGAAGTCAACAGCATCACTGCTCGCCCATCCTGCCAGCAATTTTCCCTTTGGAAAACTTCTGAAAACGCCTATAAACGCCTTCAAATTTCTCAGCTGATTCTGTAGTTTAGATATGTTTCGATGGATAATCACCATAGTTGAAGATGGCACCAAGTTTCTTCGAAAAAGATCTTAGAAACTGTAACAAACACATGGGTATGGGTCAAAATTAGGTACCCCAATAATTGGATGGTTAATACTAAACTAGACATTCACATCTGTGGTCCCATTAATGGTCTTCCATTTTGACCCACATCCACATGGTGACATGGTGAAGCCTGCCCTACGCGTGCGCGTCGAACAATTTCGCCGAGTTACGACTGATTGGTAAAGCCGCTCCCCAGAGCTGCAATTTCGTGTGTCTCACAGCCCCAGTTGCTCCACCCAAAGTCCTGTGGACGTTTGAGAAGACTACGGCAAAATGAATGGCATCATTAATGTGACAGATATGTATAATATATATATATCATGTATGTATATATTACCATATTATATATATATATACGTATGTATATGACCATATATTCTACACTGTAGCCTCTATCTCAGCTGTTTCATCTTTTTCACGGGAGAAATTTCGTAAAATGAGTCTCAACAACACTCCTGGTGAACCCATCCCCGTCCCGGCAGGCAAGGCCACGGCTTTCTCCACTGCAGCCAGCATCAGATCTACCACCTGGGCACCACCAAACAGCCACCGAACCGGCCACCAAAAACAGCCATCGAAGCGGCCAAGCCTCCGCTTCTTTGGCAGTGCCTTCCAAGAATTCCTGTGGCGCCTTGTGCTGCTTTCCAAAGGCTGGAGAACTCAAGGCCGTCCAAACCTGGAATGCTGGAGCGATACCAACCACAAACCTGTCGAACCATGGTTCCCATGCCTCGTGTTCGGCTTTCTGTTGCAGTTTCCCCGTGTTCGAGGATAGCCATCGCCTGTCACATTGTCCAACCAAGCCAGCGAGTAAAGAAATTCTACTTCTGGACACATGAAAGGAAGAAAGCTCAGATTGGGGATTAAATCGATTAAATGATTACACTGTAAATTACACCCATCTAGTTGGCTGGGCGGTCAATAACCTTCAATAACCTTCAATAACAATAACCTTAAGATAGCGATTCAGGTCACTTGAGTCCGTCATTTCGGCCAAGTGACAAAGTAGCTTCATTCTCCACGAAGGCCTCAACAGTGGCCACTTAAGTTGCTGCAGGTCCGACCCACAAAAAACACATAAAATGAAGATTCATGAACCACATCATACCACATCCAAAGGGTCCCGTTTTTCACTGCTCCCAAGAATGACAGCGGTCAAGCGGCTGCATCGAAGCTTTCGGGCATCACACCTTTGGGCACCTCGAAGATCAGGGAGTAGATTTGATTCAAAGTGAAGCGGCCACTTCCGGGCGCGGGATTTCCTCAGAAAAATCTCTGCGAAACAGGTCGCAAGCAGGTCGCAAGCGGGTCACCAACAGAATGTGATCAAACTTTCTCCATTTGTTTTTTTCCATATATTGGGAATAATCATCCCAACTGACTTTCATATTTTCAGAGGGATGTCCATTTGGGATCAAACTCTGCCCAAATTTCCTACACTTGGACTAGCATGGACCAAGAGACTGGGCAGAGTAGCAGCAAAGTTCGTGCGAAGCAGGGCGTGAACCTTCCAAAACACTGGACTTCGCGACATGGTGTGCCAAGAAAAAACATGCTTTTCATCCATTTTCAGCTAACCATGATCGTTCATGATCCAAAATTCAAGATGACTCCATGATAACTCACTGATGACTCAATGACCTCAAATCCCAATATCCCAATCATTGGAGTCCCAATATCAACATTTTGGACCTCTGATATATCAAAATTATCAAAGCCTCCTTAGGATCAACCTAGCCTCCTTGGCGGGTGTTGAAGAGGTGAGCCGTTCCGCGCACTTGCCGTTGTGGGCGATGACAGCTGCATCGAAGTTGTAGCTCTGATCTCGGGGCACCACCACATTCCAGCTGCCGCCGGCGGCTTGTAAGCCGTTGGAGGGTGGAACCCAAACATCCTGTGGCCCGGAGCCGAGCCAACTGAGCCGAAAAACATAGAAAAACATAGGAAAAACTGGCAGTTGAAGATCAAAAACACAGAATTGCCTGTTTTTTGGAACCAAAACAAACAGATCTTCTTTTCAGAACAAGTATCATCATTATCATTAAACTTCCATCATCATTTCCATCATCTTTTCCCATCTTTTTTTTACCCGGTCCTGATGAACTTCGAGTCCCTGTGCCAAGGCCTTCACGATTCCGGCCATGCCCTGGATCCCAACCCACCGTTCCAACTGGTCGTCGATGGCGCTGAAGCCCTCCGTCGAAAGGCGCCCGAAGCGGCCATCGGTGCCGAAGCGCCGCGCCGCCCCGGAGGAGGCGAGGACTTCGGAGAGCTCGGGATCCAGACAGGTCACGAATTGGCTGGCGTGGTCGACCACCTGGCCACACCTGGTGAAATCCATGGGAAATCCCATGGGAAATCCATGGGAAATGATGAATAGAAATCAATAGAAATCAATAGAAATCAATAGAAATCAATAGAAATCAATAGAAATCAATAGAAATCTATGGAAATCTATGGAAATCTATGGAAATCTATGGAAATCCATGGAAATCCATGGAAATTGAGGGTTGTGGTTTGATCAAATTTGCTCAAAAGCGGAAATCGAATCCAAACATCATTTTGTTTCCGTGAATCTTGCAAAACTGAAGGTGTGGTCTTCTCAATTGGCTGAAGGGAACATGCTCACTTTGGTGAAGTCATGTTCGTTCAATGGCTTTCTACCTTTCCTGATGATATGCCTTTTGCCATGAACATGAAATGTTCCACGCTGCATACTCACAGATTTTCTTGACAAAGCCTCCATGGTCTCATACTGAACAGATTCCCATTATTTCGCTATCCAATCACATGCCCATTTCTGGCGGGTCTGAAAAAACACCAAAGATCTCGGTTGGGTCTTAATGTCCCCATCTGATTCTGTGTAGTGATTCTTACCCCCATTTTTGGCAAGTTGAACTGTTCATGTTGTTGCCTTTCAAGCCACGTTGACGAAAACGTGGGTGTCAAATTTTAAACCCAATGATACTTCCACTGTTGCCGATTCAACTATCCGTACAAAAGCCACAAGAATTTGGTTGCTTCACCCCACTACCGTTGCTAAACCATCTAACCCCAAGCCAAAACTCAGCCCAAAAATCCGACCGTTTTTCCACCAAGACGCCATAGCCGGGACGAGGCTCGACCCCCAGGTTCGCGTTTCCCGGTGTCGAAGACCGTGGCTTTGACGCCCAAAGACCGCAAACGTCTGGCACAGGCAAGGCCGGCTACGCCACCACCTTGCCATCAAGTGAGATGACATGAAAATAAACATGAACATAGAATTCTAAGTATTTATATATCTTTTTTAAATAGAATCATACAGAATACTGTGTGCGTAACTATTGTACACTAAATACGAAAGATTGGGAATTCAACATATATCAACCAAGTATTTGGTAGGCCAAAAAAAACAATTTTGATGGGGATATGTTTTAAACGCAACGATGTGTTTTTTGTTTCCCTGTGAAAAAACCAGCGGAAAAAAATTCATGAAACTTCATGAAACTTGGCCAAGGTACCGATGATCGCTACCGTCCGTGGTGCTGGCGGCTTGGAGGTTTTCCCCTCCGCAGCCGCCCTGGTTTTTTCGACTCGTCGCCACGGCATGGCTTGGCCCAATCTCCGCCTGATTTCACACCGCGTGCACCGCGTGCACCGCGATCCGACCAAAGGTGAAGTTGCATGGCATGACATGGCAAAGCCGACCAAGAAGTACACGATATGACATGGATATGACATGGATATGACATGTTCATCCCCTCCAAGTCCGCTGAGGAGATGGCTGGAAATCGATCCGATGTGCCTCGCCACTGGTTCGCTGGATTACAGAGTGACGACAAAAATGGCGAAAAAGGCTGAAACATGCTGAAAAAATGCTGAGTTGATGATTATTGATGATTATTAATGATTATTGATGATTATTGCTGATTATTGATGTATATTGATGTATATTGATGTATGAAACAAGCTGGAATCAAGAGTGCAAAGAGCTGGGAAACTCCAGATTCTAGCCATTCACAAGCATCCATGTACCAGGTGACTTAACCACCATTCATGTCGTGGCAGTGGATTCTATGGGATCCACCCAAAAATTGACATCGGTTTTCGCTGAGTTGGTGGCCAAAGGAGGCGGCGGACGTGCCAATTGTTCCATGAAAATTGATCACCTGGCTGCACCTGCTGGTGTGTTGAAGCCTCCTTTCAAAGACCTGAAAATTGTTGGCAGAAAAATCTGGCTTCGAATGAGTTCTGAATGTGCACTTAGTGCACTTAGCACTTCAGCGAAATGGCAACGGAGTGACAAACCTTGCTCATCCTAACTTCTCGTTTTCCAAACAAATTTGAAGGGATTCTGATGATCGACCGTGCGTTCTCTTTTGCTGTGCACAGACCTTTTGAAATGTGTCTCGATCCAGCTGCAAGTCGACGAGTTTGAACTGCAGGTGGCAATCGATACAACTTGGGGATGTCCAATAGTAGGGGGGATACTTTAGGGATACCCTCTGGTTATGTCAAAATAGCTATTGAAAATGACCATAGAAATAGTGGATTTTCCCATAAACAATGGTGATTTTCCATAGTTATGTGACAGTTTACCAGAGGGTACTATGGTTGTCTTTCTGGTTATCTATTGGTTATGTTTGTCCCTATACGAAAAAAAGATGCTCCACTTGGAGGTTTCTTCTGTGGCTCTCCGCGGCTGTCGCCCTTCTTTTGTTCACAATGTGTGGCAGAACGCTGGCGTCGTTTCATGACTTCAATGGCGAACTTTCTTTGAAAGTGGGAAATAGATGGAAATAGCCCAGTGAACAACCATGGCTTGAAGATGCTTGAAGTTTTTCACAGATGTCGATGGATTTTCGGATTTTAAACAGGAAACCAAGTTTGTTCATTGGAAGCTACTCCTTTGGCAAACCTCGTTGTCCAGGGGGTGCTTCGTGAGAGGCCAGGCCACTCCATTTTTTCCAAGTCCAGCAAACATGTAAAATGACGGGTGCAAATAGGATTTACCCTCTGGTAAACATACAAAAAACTATGGAAAATCACCATTTTTAATGGGAAAACTCACTATTTCAATGGCCATTTTCAATAGCTATGTTAGTTTACCAGAGGGTATTGCAACATCACCTTGTTCGGAAGACCGTGTTCAACCGACCGTGAACCGACCATGTTTTCTTCCCCTGGCCGCCAAAAATCTCGAGGCACCACAATCATCTCAGATGATGCGGCTATGAAAAATCCTGGGCGCCCAAGATCTGGAACTGGGCCAAAAGCCCATGATCCCCTGCCCGGGATGACTTCCCGGAACCAGGTGCCAGTGGGCAAATCGTTTTTTTTGAAAATCATCAACAGAAGACAGTTCCAGGAATGGTATCTGGTAATATCTGGTAATATCTGGTATCCACAACACCTTCGTTAGGCTGGCTGGCAATTTTTTGATCTCCAAGTGAGTTGCAACAAGAAACCTCTTCGCGGATCACTGATGAGGTGACTACGTGACTACTACATCCTCACAGCCTTTGGGTTTCTCCAAAAATCCTGGCACGAAGAAAAACCAAAGACCTGTCACAATCTCTGATCATCAAAAACTCTTATCCATCCGGGCTAACCCCTTTTTTGCAAAATTGCCTCATACATCCTTTTTTTCTTGGAGAAAGCCACGGATTTTGTTTCAGCGCAAACACAATTTAAGCGCCAGTCAGATCATTCAGTTTCGATCTGTGCGGCCGCATTCTTCCGCACCATCTCAAGAGCTTCCGTGTGGAAATTCTCCAAGGCCTGAGTGGGATAGGGCAAGCCTGTTATATAAAGAAAGGGTTTTTTTCCAGGGTAACATGGGTAACATGGGTATACCATGGTAATGGTGTAAATATATATGTTTATATATATATAGACAATATATATATATACATGTTTGTATAAAGTATATGACCTCATAATACCTTGATAATACCTTCATATACTGTGTCTATTCCTGTGTATTTGTGGTAGAAAAACGCCCATCCTGCTGTCACACATTGTCACACCCAAAAAACGCACCCGGTGTCCTGCCAGTTTTCCTCGCAAGCGCTGCTGTCCACCAGCTGTTGTGCCAGAATTCTGCGTTGCTCCTGTGTCGACGTCTGAAATCTGTGAAATCTGTGAACTGAAAAGAAAGTGATTCAAACTGAAAAACGAGCCGGTGGTTTTCGGCCATCTCAACCATCTCCCAGCTATAGCTATAGCAGCTATAGCAGCTATAGCTCAGCCCATGATTTTGTCCTTCCACTGGTTTTCGATCTGATCCAAACGCTGCCCTTCTTCGTAGAAGGGCTTGGCTTGTTGCCGTCTCACCCAACCCACCAGGGCGAAATAGCTGATCCAACCTGTGGTTGATGCGGTTGATGTGGTTGATGTGGTTGATATGCGACATGGGGACGGAACAAACAGAACAAATACCCGGCCTGGTAAACATACAAAAAACTATGGAAAATCACCATGTTTCATGGGAAAACCAACTATTTCGACTGGGCCATTTGATCAATTTTCAGTAGCTATTTTGACATAACCAGAGGGTACAACAAACCAAAGAACACTTCGGGGATGTTTTATCGCCACCATTCCATCTGATTCTGAGGCACCTCCTAGGCAAATGGCGCAGCCAAAGAGTCCTGCGATTCGGCTGATACCCTCTGGTAAACTGTCACATAACTATGGAAAATCACCATTTTTAATGGGTAAATCCACTATAAATGGGCCATGTTCAATAGCTTTTTGTATGTTTACCAGAGGGTATCCCAATGGCCCCATAGGCCACTGGCTGCGGAACTCCGTGTCTCTGGCGTTTCTGGCGTTTCTGGCGTTTTCCGTCCTGGAAGCAGGACTAAGCCTGTGCTCCCGTCCACCCACAGAACCAGCTCGTTGATGTCATCGGTCACTTCGAACTCGCCAAAGCCTCAGGTGAAGCCACATGGCAGACAAAGTTCATCCCTTTCACCTTTTTTTGCAGAAAAATGATACCAAAATGGCACCCCAGAAAAACCCCAAAAATGCCATCTGAAGGGGAAAATGATGATCCCCTTCAGTGGATTTGGAGGTAGCCAAATGTACTGTGTTGGACTTTGGTCAAATTTTAGTGCGACTTTGATGCCCAGCGAAAATCCAAGAAATCCAAGGCACAAATTGAAGAGACCCAGTAGAAAAGCTGGCCTGTCATGACCTCACAGGATTTTCCATGGAATTCTTGGAGCGAGGGCGAAAAATCGAGGGCGAGAATTGGAGCCCAATCAGTTTTCACTGAACTCAAGGGTATGTTGGTCAAGTTCGCACCAGAATGACTCAGTATGACTCAGTATGACCATCCAAGATATGACCATCCAAGGTTTTATCATGTTTTATCCAAGGTTTTTCTGGTTGTTTTGAAGAAAATCTGAGTCTCGGTAAGTCTGCAACCTGCCCAAGCACACCCAGAATTGTGAGCAGCTTCAGCCAGAGTGGGATCTCAGGCCACCTGTGGCTGGGATCATTTTTCAGGCGGTTGTTTTACATGTTAAACATATTCTATGATGATCAAAGTATATACATTGACATATACATATACATATACATATACATATACATATATATATATATACATATATATATATATATAGATATACATATATATATATATAGTGTGCATATAGACACAAGTTCAACTGCCGACCCATTCAGCCAATCTTCAACATGATTTCAAGATTGTTCAACCAGGACATGAACCAGGATTCAGCCTGAAACAGTCCCCAAACGTGTACATCCCTGAAATATATGAGATATATATATATTATATATATACCTATCAATTCTTCAGCTCCTGAATTGCATACTTCAATGCACGTCAACTACCCTCTGGTAAACATACAAAAAGCTATTGAAAATGGCCATAGAAATAGTGAATTTTCCCATTAAAAATTGTGATGTTCCATAGCTTTTTGTATGTTTACCAGAGGGTAACTTTAGACATCCCAAAATCATCCAAAAGTGATATGAAAAAACCGGAATTTTGCCTCAGCGGTCGGCTTTTGGCCACTTGGGTGGCTTTGAAGTCCAACCAATCCAAGTGCCTTGGAAAAATCCATGAAATTTCACCAAATGTGTCACAAAGCTGGTGTAAAACTGCTTTCACCCAGCAATTTTTGTATGGAAATATGTCACAACTTGAATCAATAGATAGGATTAGATAGGTAGGGTTGGATAAGTAGGTCCTTTCCGACCAAAAGAACCCAAAGTGGGGTGGGGACTGCAGGGGTCAAAACCCTTGTACCTTAGTGAACACAAAAAAAGGCGAATAAAGCTGGATGTTCACCCACCCAAACAAATAGCCAAAAGGAGGTGTAGTAGCTTTTGACCCATCCTCATATAGATTCATATTATATGTCAAATAGATCCATAACATTTCATCACATTCCGTAAGATCCCATAAACATTTCACTATAAACCCACCATAAACCCATCATAAACCCATCATAAACCCATCATAAACCCACTATTTTTTCGGAGCCATCGCTGAGGTCCAGGGACAAGTTTTGCTCCAAAGGCTTGGTCAACTGGCGTCGGAGGATATGTATCAACTGTATCAACTGTATCAATATATAATATGTATGTTACTGTATGTGCTTGAGATCTTTATATATATATAGTAACATATATATCTGTACTAATATAGATATATTTCATGATATATATATATTATACGATGCATAGCTATATAACTTGGCTGTATATTCTAATCATCTAATACTAATCTATCTATGTATGATATAGTATGATACACACGCCTTCAGCTTGGATTTCTCCGGTTGACAATACATTGTTTTCTGTCCCGAAAGATCACCGTCTGGCCGTCGGCGCTGCTACTCGCGCCTCCCATTCATTCCGATCCAGCTCAGTTTGAATGGCCCACACACCCATGATCTGCAGCAGCACACAAAGAAGCACTGAAGCAGACCTCGGAAGCGGTCTGGATTGAACACCGCTCTTGGATTTGGCCATTGAAAATGATGAAAAATGGACTTCACACATAAGACATACATATGCAATACATATATATATATATATGTACGTGTCAATGTATATATGTATCATTTGACAAGTTGATTCTGGTCCCTTTTCTGAGTGTTGCACATCATGAAGGTCGCAATGCGGTCCCAGAACTGGCGCTTTACCAGGACGTGGTGGCTTCAGTGGGCTTAACCGGCGAGAATCATTGGATAGCTTTACGAGTCCTCGAAACGAATCCTCTACGAATCCTCGAAACGAATCCTCGAAACTCACCTAAACTTCCTTTTATTGAAAATGACCATAGAAATAGTGGATTTACCCACCAAAGATTGTGATTTTCTATAGCTATGTTAAATTACCAGAGGGTAAACTTCCTTTTATTCGATCCACTTTCTATCCATCTTTGGGTTCAACCTATGTCGGTTTCTCCGCTTCCACCACGTGAGGTGTGCCTCACTCTCCTCCTGCTTCAGATAGAACGAGCCCGACAGAGAGCACGCCCCCACAAAGAAAATGATGGGCCTGGGACCGAAACCGAAATGATGAAACAGCTCCAAAAATCGAATGAAAGTTAATGAAAGTTAATGAAAGTGTAGAAACTTGGATGGGTTTTCAACTTTGAAACCATACCCAGATGTCTTTGTCTTGCACATTCCGACATGGCTTTGCCTTCTGAGATGTTCTGCCAACTCAGCCAGTTCTCGGCAGTTCTTGAGGCTCTGGCAATGTTCCAATCTCGCATTCTACCAGGGACAAGCGCAAAATCCCAGCTAGGACTGAAGTGGGCCAGTCTGGACCTCCACAAAGGATTGACACCTGGGATGGGATCGTCATCCCAAGGGATTGAACATGGACATGTTGAAACCACCAGGCCGGTGAGTCAGCTCCACTAACCCAAAAATGTGAATATTCATCTGCGCTATGTATGTAGTCACGCATGATCCTCCTCATCCTCATCCTCATCCCATTCTGAAGGATGCACAATTTACACATAAATGAAACCGCCAACCGCCAACTCCCTCTATTTGAGGTTGGTCAAATGCCATTTCCGGTTGATCCCGTTTCTCAGACGTTATCCCAACACTTGCGGTTTATATCACCAGATTTGCACTGAGCATCATGGCCCAGTGACCTTTCGCTTCTAAAAATGGGAGGCCCGGTTTAGCCATTTCGTTCTGTTTAAAGATGTTTTTAGGTGTCTTTTTGTCACAGGCAAATGGTTCTGAAATTCTGAGATGGTTCGGTTCGATGGCTCTAATTTCTTCCGAAGTATCCAGCCATTTCGCCGCATTTTGGGTCTTTAACTGTCTTTACCCTCTGGTTATGTCAAAATAGCTATTGAAAATTGCCATAGAAATTGTGGATTTACCCATCAAAAATGGTGATTTTCCATAGTTATGTGACAGTTTACCAGAGGGTAACACGTAAAAACCCACGTTTTCCCGCAGTGAGGTCCACACTTTCCCCAGGCTCAAACCGGGTTTTCGCAACACCGCCTAGGGACCAGTGGATCCACCGTGGATTTTCCACACGAAAGTCAACATTGGAATGTCATCCATCTAATATATATATATGTATAATCTATCTGATCTAATATGTCATCAAGTATATAAATTAGTCTAATCTGATCTAATCTGATCTAATCTGATCTAATCTGATCTCTATACATATATATATACATATTATGAAGTATTATGTAGTATGATGAGATTATGAAATCAATACGGAAATCCGAAATCCGAAATCGAAAATGGATGAACATCGGGATTTCCCAGCCTCCAAAGCCCTGATCATGGGTTGATTGATACCCACCTGGCGCGCGTATCCAACATCCAAATGCCACTGCCGTAACTGCACTGCAACTGCCGCCTGAGCCCGGATGAAGGTCCACTTCCCCAAGCGCTCTCCGATGAGCTTCCTATGGGCCGATGGACACATGGAATCCATGGACCGTCCCACAGCTGACACAGCTCGGCAAAGGTGTGAATGCTGGGGCGCAGTGCTGCTGCATGGCACAGGCCAACAGCTTGAGTACCTCAACAATCTGAGTCTGAAGGAAACAGTGACGGAAGTGAGTTCAGTGAGTGTCAGAATCTGCAGAATGCAGAATCATCACGGCGACAGCAGGAGCACGAAGCCAACGCCAATGGCAATCCCTGCTCCAGCTTCGAAGCCTCAACGAGAGCGGGTGGGTTTCAACATGCGTCAACCAAGCTGAGAGGATATAACTGATATCATATCAACATATATATATATACATATACACACATGTATATATATATATATATATTTACTTATTTCTTTATTTATCTTTTTATGTATTTATTTATTTATTAATCTTTTTATTTATTTATATCTGCTGTCATGTTTAGTTCTGATGTAACAATAGTGTAACTGATATTGATAACTGATATTGACAGAGAAGAACCATGGGATGATCAGCGAAATGGGGTTCCATCCAGCAATCCTGTGATTTTCGACCGAAAATCTTAGGCCCCAACCCCAGGGACAGTTGTCTGCGATGATGATGCCGGCAAAAATGTAGACCGGAACCCCAGGCACCTGTGCTCTCCGTGTGGAAAAACATGGGCCTACCGAAGTGGATCTTGGTACACTGAGGATCCAACCGGTGGCAGTAAGAAACAGCATAAGCCTCGCAGATATTGACTTTCAAGAGGTCACTATGGGGGCAACAACTGTGGTTCAAATCAAACAACTGTAGTTAATTTAATAATCAAACTGGTCAATAGACATATGGTTGTGTCTGAAAATAGTGTACCCCATTTTCCCAATGGTTTTGCTGAGACAATCCCATGATAAAATGGCTATTTCATTGGGAATAGCAAAACCCAACATTTTCAGACAAACCCAGATCCGGTGAATCCTCTAGGGTGGAGCCAGTGAAGCCTGCAGCAACTATGCCCGCGCAGACAATGGCAAAGTCTAAGCCAGCCATTGCCGAGCTGAGCCTCGATAGGTTGAGACAGATCGAGATCAACTTTTAGGAAGATATTCATATGGGTATGAGTCAAAACCTTGGTACCCTAGTGAACCCCAAATAACTGGTAAATGGATGTTCATCCTCCCAAATATAGCAAGAATGGTTTTGAAACATATTAGTATTAATTTTTATATTGTTTTTATTCAATAATGATATTGGAAGGATATTGGAATGACATCTATTACATATCTATTACATATCTATTACATATCTATTACATATCTATTACATTTGTATAAAATAGCTTCATACTTCTCTAAGTACCACGGTTGACGCCCTTTGAGAGGTGAGCCATGCTAGGAAGATGTTGAGCATGATGGGAAAGGTCGTGTACAGCAGCATCAGCAGACCTGTCGCTGGCCGACAAACACCAGCAGTGCAGAAAAGTCTGCTGATTTTCTTACTGGTGCTTAGCAGAAAATTTTCGGGAATGGTCCACAATAACTACGCTCTGGTAATTTAACATAGCTATTGAAAATGACCATTTATAGTGGATTTTCCCATGAAAAATGGTGATTTTCCATAGCTGTGTTAGTTCACCAGAGGGTATCAATAACCATCCCATTCCCCCATTGCCATCCATCTCCCTACGTAAAACGCACCAGAAAATCTGTCCCCCGGGGCTGCCACCGAAGATATAAACCTTCAGCAAGATTGAGATCCAATTCCACTCATCCCGCATGGTGTCGACCTCGAGTCATCATGCTACGATTGATCCATGTGAAGCCGAGTAAACATACAAAAAACTATGGAAAATCACATTTTTTTATGGGTAAATCAACCATAAATGGCAATTTTCAATAGCTTTTTGTATGTTTACCAGGCCGGGTAAGACATTTTAGGTCACAGCTAAAGCCGAGTCAAAAATGTGCCTGCTGTGCTACTCGCTTTGTGAACCAAGTCGGCTCCTCTCAGCGGACACAGCTAAGGGAACAAAGACGTGAAGACCTCTCAACCACCAAAAACATGTTCCATACCAAGATATGTCATTGGTTTGGGACTGAGAAAACTTGAACCAAAGGTCTGAAAATAGTGTCAGAGGATAAGTCCAAAAAACATGTCTCTTACATCGTACATTCATATCATTCATCTTCGATCAAGATATCATATATATATATATCATTCATGGCTCCACACACCCATTTCTCACCCATTTCCCCATCTCCTGTGGTTGCTCATCCTGGTCATCTTCTTCGGGCACTCTTTCCCTCAGATCATGGACCCCCTACGGATGCCTTCGGTGCATCTGAGAGAACATCTGAGGTGCTGACAGGACATCATCAGCCTGACGCCACTGAGCACAAAGTGTGGTTCCACACTGATGCAAAACGCATATCTCAAGTATTCAAGATTAAATTGTATGTATACGTGTATGTATATATATATATATATGTACATATATGTATATATACACGTATATGTATGTATATATCTATGTATATATATATGTGTATATATATATGTATATATATATATGTATATATATATATATATGTGTATATATATATGTATGTATGTATATATATATGTGTATATATATGTATATATATATGTATATATATATATGTGTATATATATATATGTATATATATATATATGTATATATATATGTATGTATGTATATATATATATGTATTTTGCATCTACAATAGCTATATATATATTGTATATATATATATACTGCACACATCATATGATAAAACCTGGTGAAACATGGGTGTCCCGCAGCATGTCAGCAGCTTAGCACAGCCTTCGGTCTTCCGTCTAAGTGTCTGCATCTCCGGACGCGTTGGTTCACAAAGGAGAGGACGAGCCTCGGAATTCTCGACGGTGGGGGGAACATGCCATGAATTTCGATATTTTTGCGGGGTATCTTCAGGATCTTCAGGAAAGCAAGGGAGCATATGTCATCAATATCTTCATCATATCTTCATCATATCTTCATCATATCTTCATCATATCTTCATCATATCTTCATCATATGTTCATTTGGAAGTTGCAAGAGATCTGAGTTCATTTCGTCAGGATTTCTGCCACCGATCCAACATGTCCAACGTTCTGAGGCATTCACACGAAGGGTATCGCAGGTGAGAAGCCGAAAACCTGTGAATTCTTTAACGACAATGGGGATCTTGAGATAACAGCGGTCAACAATGATGTCTATTTGCCAACTAGAAATTATTGAAAAAAAAAACACGTCAACACATTGCTTGAAGGCCGTCATAGGCTAGCTATCTTTTTTTAGCTCGGAATTTCGGAACATGTCACTGTGAACAAAAAACACCCTGAGCTAGAGACAAGCATTGCCCTCACCCAGTCACCTTGAAGCTACCAGAGGTGTCACAGCGAAAAACAACTTTCAGCTTAGTCACTCAGCCAGTCACTCTTAGTCTTTTGAAAAGCGGTGTTTTTTTACCAACTCAGCCATCACTGAAAAATTAATGGTTTAGTTTTTTCCAGCCATTTGCCAGGCATTTTTTTGGAAAATCCACCAGCAATGGCCTTTTTTGGTGGTAAAAATCCACGTGTCGAGTACGGACTGAGGCCGAATGACTTCGAATCAGGGCCAGAGACAGGCGATACAGCGGAAGCTTCTGGCCGGTGGTTGGGATGCTAGGCGCTGCAGAAAACTGGTTGAATCGCTGGTTGTTTCAGCATTTTGCTGCTGAAGGAGCATCACTTATCTGCTCAATTTCGATCAGTCGGATTTTTTTCAAGCACCACAGGTGCTACTGGGCTAGTCAACAGTTTCAACTGCCACCTCAAAAACAGCACATCCGTCAGCACTAGCAGCACTAGCAACGTCCACTCAACGTGCGTCAGCTTTTCGATGCCTGGCACCACTCCGTCATCACTGCATTCAGGCGTTGGAACGCCACCATGACGAACAAGAAGAAGCTCAGGGCGAAAACTCCCAGAAAGCCTAGCACCTGCGAGCGTCGGAAGGGGATGACTCAAACTGGAACGGGAAAAATGAGAATGCTGGAGAATGCTTAAGATAACTTGATATAACTTGAAACAAAAATACATCCAGAATCATTGCGATATATATATATAATATAATATATAGTGTATATATATATAATATCTATATATATATTATAAATATATAATATATTATATATAAATATTATATATATATTACCTGATGTTTATCTCATCATATCGTCATCATATCTCCACTCCTTACGCGTTTTTTTGGTGTCTGGGTGCCAAACCAGGTCCGAGAGGTGGCTGTTGGAAGCAACGAGTTGAGACGCCATCCAGGTGGTACCAATCCTGGTGGCCATTGAGGTGCCATGATCCCAATATATGGTTATTATATGGTTGTTATATGGGAAATCTATGGTAAATCTATGGGAAATATATGGTTATTATATGGTTATTGTATGGTTACCCTCTGGTTATGACTAACATAGCCATGGTATAGATGGCCCATAGAAATAGATGGTTTACCTGGGTTTACCTAGCTATAAAATGGTGATTTTCCATGGCTATGTTAAATAACCAGATGGTAATATATGGTTATTATATGGTTATTATATGGTTAATGATGGTTAATAATTACTGCTTGCTGGTGCTGTTTAACCATCTTGAAAAATGATGGACTTCGTCGGGAAGGATGACATCCCATATGAAATGGAAAATAAAATTCATGTTTGAAAGCACCAAGCAGTAAAGATGTGTTCTTCATATTGATTCCAAAAAAATCAGATCAATCTTCCCTGAGTTCATCCTTTTCTGGAGTTCAGAAAAATCCCATTTTTTTTAATGACGAAAAATGGACGAACGAACGGCTTCTGGACACTGCCCGGTGGGCTTCCACCAGGTGACATCAAGGCGAAAACGCAGCCGCAGGTCTTGATCATCCGAGAGACCAAATCCAGATTTCGCCTCCAGGATAAAAATGGCATCGTTTTCAGATGGTTTTGATGAATTTAATGTTCATATACCATCACATCTGGTTATGACTAACAGTTTGGATGATGACATTCCCAACCATCATGGGAAGATAATCCAAATGTTCCAAACCACCAACCAGGTATATGGCAGTGTGTCAAAACCTTGTACCCCTTTTTTGTTCACATCAAAATAGCTGGGATTTATGGATGTGAATAACCCACTAAAAATGGTATTAATAGGTTTTGACCCATACCCATATAATGTTCATATACCATCTGGTTATTTAACAGTTTGCCATGGAAAATCACCATGCTATGAAAATAGCTAAACCATCTATAAATCTATAGGCCATCTATCCCATGGCTATGTTAGTCATAACCAGAGGGTATGGTTTTCATATTGGTATCCCCGGATTTCACCAGATCTCATATCGAATTCCGATGGATTCTGAGTGCAATTCTCATGGAGAAATCGATGGCTGACAGACATTAGGCTGGTGATTGGTTCGATCCAGGACAGAAGACATCTGCTTCTCCGCAAACTTGTCCTTCTGCGATGGACCTTGCCGACTGGGAATCATACCACCAACGTGGGCATTTTGGGATTGTGGAAAAAATTGGGCGTACAATTAATATCATGTAATATCATCTAATATCAATGTCATGTCATGTAATATCATGTAATGTCTAGCATTTCATAGTCTATTGATGTCTATTTCAGTTACATCCACTCCGGATCTCCCAAGTTTCTGGGAGCCAGGCTGAGCTTCTCAAAGGCATTCCTGGCAACCCAAAGGATCCCACCATGGCTATCCCATCAGCGAAAGTCAGCTTCCACCAATGGCAACCAATTTTGCAACATCGGAGTGCATGGCTGTACTCCCATGTTTCACCATAAAAAATGGTGATTTTATGGGGAAATCCTCATTTTTGAATAGTCAAATAGTCGCGATAAATCAGGATTTCCCCAAAATGACCATATTTTTATGGCAAAAAAGCCAACAACATGGGCAAAACTGCCCAATCTGGATCCTGCAGTTCAGGTCATCCGTCTCCAATTGCTGTGCCACCATGCCAACCAACGTCTTCCTCTGGATTGACCTGAACCAGTTACCGGATGTTACCGCATGTTATCGGTAAATTAACAGCTGGACCCTGATAATAAGTCATTTTAAAATATTTTAAACCCATAAGATCCATGGTGCTGCTATATATGGTAACATGGATCCCATCAATATACCCCCTTTATGTTAGCATATATACCAGCACCATGGATCCTATGTTTAATGATTTCAATGATAATGGAAATCTTCTCACCGGAGGGTAGAGAAAAACTTTGCAAAAATCATGATTGACATGGGTCATTAAATGTCCCCATTGAACATCACCCAACCATTAGGTTTTTGTGGTCTATAATGGCTACCCAAAATGGTGATGTCCAATATACCCAAAATGGGACAGTTGCCAACCCCTGATTGATTGAGCTCCAATGGTGAGATCGGAGATGGTCTGAGGTGCCCGCAGTCGGCCAGTTTTGGTCTCAGCGGACAGTTTTCAGTGGGACGGCGGGGTTTTTTCCATTCAACTGGCGGGTTGAAATTTCAGATAATTTCGGCCCTGGTATATAATCGATTCAATCATGTTGCGAGCGTTTCAGCATCTATAGATATCTAGCAGGCAGCTATGTCACAGTTTTCCCGAAGTGGTGCCAAGTGGTTTCGTGGTTTCAGAAACATCCGATCGCCCCAAGGGGTTCCAAGGTTCCAAGGTGTAGGTGCCGGACCCGTTCTTGATCTGCTTCCTTGACCATCTTCATCAACATGTCTCCATGGTCATAGGAACTGGCCAGGCCCACCCGCAAGGACACCTCGACTTTCGGGTCACCACCACGGCACCAGGGCCACGTCACCACGGTGGCGCTGAGGATCCGACAATCAATCCAAACATCAAGTAAGCTAACCCGACCGCCTGATGGTCAGTTGAGTTGAGAGTTGAGTTGAGTTAGGCCTGGATTTTATGGTCACAGGTGGTCACCATTTTTGCAAAAAGATGTTCCCAAAGAACTCGTTTTTTGTGGTTTCCATACCATGGATACCAAGCGATATTCATTGATAGATACGCTGAACATTCTGAGCTAGCGACCACCGGGGAGATCCATCGGATGTACGTGAGTTCCTGCCAATAGGCCAAAAACGACCGAAGATAACTGTGCCGTTTAACTAGTCGTTTTCAGAGATGTGAAGAGTCTAAGATAGTCATTTCCTCATTTCTACCTTCAACTATCCAACTATCCAGTTGACAAGTTCATACTTCTGTTGATATGTTGATCAAATGCCTCTGCAGAAACTCTGCAAAAACTCTGTCGAGACACCGATGCAGCATCTCCGAAGGTCACATTCCCGAAGTCGATGTTGTTGCTCAGGGCCCACCTAAATCTCTGATCAGATTGATGCTGTCCTGATTATGCTGATTGATGAATTGATGATGCATTACTTGATGCGCGAACAGATGAAAATAGCCATGTCATGGATGAAAATAGCCATCAAAATAGCCATGTCATCCCATTTTCGCATCAATTGGACAAGTCTTCCACTGCTTGGAGCACTCCGGCGCCCTGAGATTCGCGCACGACCCACACAATGATGGTCGCTAGGCCGAGCCTCCGAAAAACGCCATCTGGATGATGGGTTAGCCCCGAACATCTTCATAGGGATTTCCCTTATGGATTGTGATTTATTGCGATAATGCCTGATATGTATATATATATATATATAATTATATATATATAATTATATATATATAATTATATATATGTGTGTGTGTGATCATATATATATATACATATATATATATATAATATTGACTAGTACATTTTAGTGTACAATCCTCCATAATCATCAACCGGGGTTTTGAACCTCATGTAACATCATTTTGTATCTCTCTGATTTTTTTCCATGGTATCCAATGGCATTTCTTGACACCACCAGAGCGATTTCTCCCATGCTGAGCTAGCAGCAGCATAAAGGCAGTCATGCTGCCAGCGTAAAAGGCAGTGGCATCCTTCTCTGATCCCACATACACCCTGGGGCCAGGTGCCAGATCAGGTTGGTCACGCCAAGTTGTGCAAAAAAAACAAGTTGCAGAAGTTGTGAATGGTAAAAATCAAGGTTAAATGTAATTTCATAAATCCTGGTACCATCTCTTGATAATGATAGTCTTGATAATTCATAAATCATATTGGGATGCATCAAAACTTCAGGCTTTTGATGTTTTTGGAACCACATCTTCTCAGTGTTCCATAGTTTTCCAGGATGTGGCCCACTAAAAGGGCGGATCTTTGCGCATCCCCAAGTTGACCCCCAGTGCCCTGGTCCATTGGGATGTCATACTGTGGATGGAAGGAAGAAATCCTGCACCAGTTGAGATGATTTATCCCCTTACCTATATTTATTTATAGGCTTTCAACCATCCCAGCTGGTGCAGGATGACCATCCACAGTAAACATACAAAAAGCTATTGAAAATGGCCCAGTCGAAATCATGGATTTACCTATTAATAGCATGGTGATGTTCCAGTTCGTTATGTGACAGTTGACCATGTCAGGTAATTTCATAGGTTTCCATCCCTAGTGCCGCTACCAGCGATAAGTCCACTGCCACTGGGCTCTTCTAGGTCCAGCGGCTGCATCTTCATCAGCCGCATGCTGCCCATCTTGCTCATGCGATCGACGCCCTTTCGCGGTTTCGCGGCATCGATTTCCGATGGGGGGAAACCATGGAAAAACCATGATCAATAGGAAAATGAAAAACTCCATGAAAACTCCATGGAAAAATTTGGCTATCAATAGGAAAACCATGGAAAAACCATGGAAAAAGCCCGTGGTTTGGAAGAAATATGAGTTGCGACCATCTCTTGGAATTCTGATTTTGGAGAGTTTGTTTCCATTGATCTACCTTAATCAAGGGTACATGTATGATACTTTCGTACTAGAAATGATATCTCTGGAACTAGATCAGAAAACAATCCAATCACGTTTTCCAATGACTTATGATACTTTGGTATGGTTTCGTTACTATCAAAGTGATATTTCAAACGGACCTATCCCACCACGGAAATGGTTCATCATCCAATCAACGGCCAATCAACAGTTCAACGGCCTGCAGTGCCGCAACCATGGGATCTTTTTGCACAGGTCGAGTTAAAGCGCGCCTTGGGAAAACTCACCATGGCGTAGATCCCATCCCCGGCAATGTTTCTGGATAGTCGAAGGGATTACCACTGGCTGGAATTCTGGCAAGTGCTAATTCTTCGAAAATATATGGACTTATGAGACTTTATGATAATCATGTATCTGGGTAAATTATAATATTTCACTAACCTGAATTAAGGTCATTTGGGGATAGTCACCCCTTATTAACTATGATTTCCAGTGAGGTCGCAGTGAGGTCGTTATAATTTACCCAGATGTATGTATATATAATTATGGGGACCCACATTTTTTGAGACAAACCCAAGTCAATGAAGAGCAAATGTGTTCAGTTCCAACTGACTACATATATATCAGTCACGAGGGGATACATGGGGTTATGAGGCACTATTGAATTGCAGGTCCAAGTGCGTGTAAGGAGTACATCAGAAACAAGTTAAAGTCAAATCAAAATCACATGGCAATGGGTCAAAAAATGTCAAACCTAGTATTCTGCATTTTCTGCATTTAAAACATCCAAAAAACGAAGAAAATCGATGAACATTGTCTAGTTTGGGACCCATCCGGGATGTTTGTTGACCGTCTCAGATTCCCCCAGGAGTTTCCGAGATCCGTTGGTGATCCTGAGGGTCAAACACCACAGTGGTCAGCAATGGCCCCATCAGCACGGTGCACTGTATTGGCACCGAGGGATAGGACTAGCGCGCAGTGCCGCTGTCAGCTACCGAAAAAGGCGAAAATGGCCCAAGAGAAATTGGCCCAACCGAGGCTAAACCCCATGTTTGACCTCGAAAAAATCTTAATTTTCGATAGCCATGTTCAATTCGCAGAGTAAATTCTGAATGGAAAAAATACTGTGGATTGGTCTTTGAATGTTGATGAATTTTTTACGATAGAAGTGGCAAGTTTGGGGCGTCCCCCACTTTCAAACCCATATTAATCCAATCAACGCTACTAAGAATGATCAGAAATACGCTGCACTACCGCATGCTGAACAGAGAAATCGACACTGGTAGGCTGATTGCAAATGATTCCGAATGGCAAATGTTTCCTTTCCTTCATACTTCCTCAACCTTAGCCGTAGACATCTGAGAAACCAGATGAAATTGCCGTCAAATGCAGCAGGTTCAAAGAAATCAGACAAACCGTCCTTGAAAGTAAGATGTTTTCCCGAATGCGTAGCGAAGAGTTCTTGTTGTCTTTCTTGGGGGTCTGGGGGTGGTGGACTGTTTGCGGGTCGTTTTCGCGTCGCAACTCATCGCACTGTCTATGGGGAAAGTGAGAAAGGGTGGTGTGTTGTGACGTGTGGAAGTGCATTGTGAAGTGTGAAGTGTGGAGTGTGAAGCCTGGTGTTTGAAGTGTGGAGTGTGAAGTGTGAAGTGTGGAGTGTGAAGCCTGGTGTTTGAAGTGTGGAGTGTGAAGTGTGAAGTGTGGAGTGTGAAGCCTGGTGTTTGAAGTGTGAAGTGTGGAGTGTGGAGTGTTAAGTGTGGAGTGTGAAGTGTGAAGTGGGCAGTGCGAAGTGTGAAGTGTGAAGTGAACTAAACTGAAGTGAAGTGAAGTGAAGCGGCGTGGAGTGGAGTGGAGTGCGGAGTGTGGCATGTGAAGTCTGACGTGCGAAGTGCAAAGTGTGAAGTGTGAAGTGTGCGGTGTCAGGTGTGCAGTTTCGAGTGTGCAGCGTGACAGGTGGAGTGTGAAGTGAAATTAAGTGAATTGTCAAGTGTGCAGTGTGAAGCGTGCAGTGCGAAGTGAAGTGTGGAGGATGTGGAGGATGTGGAGGATGTGGAGGATGTGGAGGATGTGGAGGATGTGGAGGATGTGGAGGATGTGGAGGGTGGAGTGTGAAGTGAAGTGAAGTGTGAAGTGTGTATCATGAAGTGTGGAGTGTGAAGTGTGGAGTGTGGAGTTTGATGTGTGTAGTATGAAGTGTGGAGTGTGAAGTGTGGAGTGTGTCGGCTGAGGCACTTGCAAGAGATACAACTAAGAGATACCAAGAGCAACATTGAAATGCATGTGCATTTTTCCCGAATGCGTAGCAAAGGGTTCTTGTTTTCTTTCTTGGGGGTCTGGGGGTGGTGGACTGTTTGCTCGTCGTTTTGTTTTTTCTCTAATCGCGTCGTCGGGGTGTCTATGGGAAAAGCGAGAAGAGGTGATGTCTTGTGACGTGTGAAAGCGCATTTTGCGTGGCAGGCGTGGGACTTTGTGGCACTCAAGCGAAAGTTGCTTTGGGGGTCTCTAATGTCGTCGTCGCCTCTGTCTATGGGGAAAGTGAGAAGAGGTGATGTGTTGTGACGTGTGAAAGTACATTTCGCTTGGCAGGCGTGGGACTTTGTGGCACTCAGGTGAAAGTGGTTTTGGGGGTCTCTAATGGCGTCGTTGCCGCTGTCTTTCGGGGAAGTGAGAAAAGGTGATGTGCCGCGACGTGTGAAACTGCATTGTGAAGTGTAAGGTGTGAAGTGTGGAGCGTGAAGAGTGGTGTGTGAAGTGTGGAGTGTGGAGTGGAGAGTGTGAAGTGTGGAGTGTGAAGCGCAGAGTGTGGAGTGGAGAGTGCAAAGTGTGAAGTGTGGAGTGTGAAGTGTGAAGTGCGAAGTGCGGAGTGAGAAGTGGAGAGTCTGAATTGTGAAGTGTGAAGTGTGGAGCGTGAAGTGTGGAGTGGGGAGTGTGGAGTGGAAAGTGTGAAGTGTGAAGTGTGGAGTGTGGAGTGTGGAGTGTGAAGTGTGGTGAAGTGTGAAGTGTAGAGTGTGAAGTGTGAAATGTGGAGCGGGAAGTGAAGTTTGAAGTGTGTAGCGACAGCTGTGCAGTGTGAGGTGTGAAGAGTGGAGTTTGAACTGAAGTGTGACGTGTGAACTGTGGAGTGTGAAAGGTGGAGTGTGAAGTGTGAAGTGGAGAGTTTGCAGTGTGAAGTGCGGAGTGTGAAGTGTGAAGTGTCGAGTGCGGAGTGTGAAGTGTGAAGCCTGGTGTGTTAAGTGTGGAGTGTGCAGTGGAGAGTGTGGAGTGTGAAGTGTGGAGTGTGAAGTGTGGAGTGTGAAGTGTGAAGTGTGGAGTGTGACGTGTGCGGTGTGAAGTGTGAAGGTGTGAAGGTGTGAAGTGTGAAGCGTGGAAATTGTGAAGTGTGGAGTGGTGAAGTGTGAAGTGTGAAGCCTGGTGTGTTAAGTGTGGAGTGTGCAGTGGAGAGTGTGGAGTGTGAAGTGTGGAGTGTGAAGTGTGGAGTGTGAAGTGTGATGTGTGGAGAGTTAAGTGTGGAGTGTGGAGTCTGGAGTGCGAAGTAATACTGGGAAGTGCCTTGTGCAAGCTCTGTAGTACAAAGTAGTTCTGGGAGGTGTTCCAGATGTGTCAAGCAAGAGTGTCCAACAAGAGTGTCTTACAAGAGTGTTTCAGAGTATTGAGAGAAAGTGTTTTACCAGACTGTGCCACAAGAGTGTCGAGCAAGAGTGTCAGGCAAGAGTGTCTCACAAGAGTGCCCCACAAGAGTATGCCACAAGACAAGAGTGTCACAAAAGAGTGTCCCACATGATTGTCCGAGAAGAGTGTCAAGCAAGAGTGTTCTGCAAGTGGCTTTTAATGCGATTGCGCATCTCCCGCTTTTCATTGTTAGGAACCCAAGGTTTCGCCCAATGTGCTGTCGGCTGTCCTCTGCCAAATTGAGAGCAGCGATGTAAATCCTGAGACCAAAAACAACATCTGTTCAAACTCACCTGACTCATGTCTCGTGGATGTCTTTGAATCCCGGGTACCCAATAATCGGTATCCCCCAATTCCAATGGATCCTCATTTTCCATCATTTTCCCACACCGGGCCTGGGGGCCGGGTATACCCCATTTTCAGACACAAGTCACTGGATTGGTTTAAGGGAAAATTTTAACCGGAAACCCATGGGTTTTTACCATCAAATTGTTGGGGCTTTCCTGCAAACTTTCCCATCATCCAATTCTATGATATCTGGTTGGTGGTTGACCAATTCTATCTATCAACATAATCCAATTTACAGGAAACTATCATCCAATTCTATCAACAGGTCATCAGAAGTCTCAGGACTGTGCAATACACCGGCCACTGCCAAGATAGATCGACCAACAAACCGATCCTGCCAGACGCAGCGGATCTGCGTTGAAGGTACAGCAGAAGGTACCATTGGGGGCCTGGGGTTGAATGGTATGGTGTAGAATGGTATAGATTATATGTGTAAAGCATACTGATGGATTTAATATGCTGCATAATGTTCATATATATATATTACATAAGATGTGAAATGTGGAATGCCATAGAATACCGATATCATGCATGTCTCAAACGATTCATTTCTCAAGCCCACTGGGAACCAGTTTCAGCCCGTCCTGCGAGAAAAGCACAAAGTATTGACCTGAGAATTTCTGAAATGAGCCCTGTTGAGCCCTGTTGGGCTACCCTAACAGTCCGAACAGTTGTGACTTCACTATTTGATTCGAAGAATATGTGAAGATATTTGGGGCGTAGCCAAGTTTGACCCGTGGCCTTCTGCTGTCAACAAAAGATCATGGAATCTTCCAACGTCCGCGGCGCACCTTCTAAATGTGGAGGCCAAAAGAAATCCAGCAGATACCTGTGAGGTCAAAGAATTAAAGAATCGAAACATAGTGACGGTGACGTGAGAATCGTGAGATCCAGATTTGCTTCATATGGTCCCGTATGTGCTCAGTATGGTACCACATAGATCCACATAGTACCATGCTACATCCATGTTACCAGTTGTTACCCTCTTTCAAGCTGGTCTCTAAAAAAAATCTACTCTTTCAACCAAGGAAACTTCATCTCCGGTGCTTCCTTTTTACCAGTGACATGTCTCGTCATTTCTCGTCATTTCTGGACATTCTACACCATCCTCGCCGGATGGGAGAGCACAAGATCAGCATGATGCATACGGCTCTGCAGCCGAAAGCATACCCGATGACCTTACGGCAGTGATCACATCGTCACTTTCAAATAGAGTGTCAAGAACTTAGAAAAGTCTTAGAAAGTCCCAAAGTGACGCAAGTAGAGATTTACCCTGAAAGCTGTGCACTCTTCCACATCGCACAAGTTGCAGAGCCAAGCAGCATCTCCACCTACGAAGTAGGCAAAAACCTGCTCGCCCCAACCTGGCCGTGGACGAATCCGTTTCCCAAAATTCCCATCCAGCAGCCCCGGCATCGGCCCAGCATCGGCCCATCGGCCTATGTCGGACCACAGCAGGAGAGAGGCTGCACAGGGAATGCCAGCGACAAAAAAACACAGGAAGAAGTACCTCACATTCCAAAACAACTGCTTTACGAAACATCAGACATCATCAAACAGCATCACAAGTGATAAAAAAAAACTGAAATGTTCATTTCATCACTTCACCATACTTCAGCCATTTTCAACGAAAGCGAAGCTCTCGAAGGAGCTCTCAGCGCACGGTAGGAAGCCACACCTCACAATGCTAAACTGTCGGTGCACTGTTGGTGCACTAACTCTTGGACGGCTCCGACTGGGGATGCAGCCCGATGCGATTGATTGCCTGAAGCAGAGCAAGAAAAAGATGGAACCATATGACCTGGGATGATCAACTATGAATGGTTCCAAGAGCAATTGTAGCGTGTAAATGGCTGGGTTTAACCCGGTTAAACCAAATCACAAAAATCAGAACAGTCAATCTATGTCAATCTTCCCATCCCAATTCAATCCTGCACCTTCGAATTCTCCGGCTCGAGATCCATTCCAAATTCGGGATCTGGGCAAAAGGGTTCGGCGCGTTTATGGCCGAGTCCTTGTTATTTTATAGGGATGTGTTTCACAACAAATGCGGCGTTTGAACAACTTCACAATTTCGTTGGATGGTCAAAACATGTAGAAATAGTTCGTTGAGGATTACATCCATGTGTTCACTAATGTTCACCACCCCGGGCACAGAAGTTTGGCCTTCGTGAACGCCTTCGTTGAGAACCTTCTACACGTGAAACATCCCGTTCCTGGCAGTGAATCTTGAAATTTTCTTTGTTATCTGCATTCAGTGTTCCATGTTGTTCCATTTTTCTGTTCCATGTTCTTCCATGTTTCCTATGTTTTCCATTATTTTTTCTATACCTTTTTTTTCAACTGTGTCCAGTCAAATGTCCAAAAAACAATCCTTTTCCCCGAATCCTCTGTCCTCCAAGCTGCTGGGGGAAACCCACAGCGGGCTGTCGGAACGCTGCGTTCGTTCCAGTGAAAATGGCCGCAGATAGACCAGGAACAAAAATGTGAAGCCTTGTTGATTCTCTTAATTGATATTCATGATTTATATCATATATCTGGGTAAATTATAATATTTCACTAACCTGAATTAAGGCCATGTGGGGATGATTTCCCTTATTAACCATGATTCCAGTGAGGGAGAACAGTGAGGTCGTTATAATTTACCCAGATACATGTGTTTTTGTGATGCCCTTGAAGCCTGAGACTTGCAGATTTCTTGGGACCTGAAACTCGCCTTTTTTGAACCGGTGAAACATCTGGCTTCGCCGGATCGCCACGCCCCGAGGCAGCCGCGATCGGTCTCATGTCTCCTCTTCATCCTGCATTCCCCAAGAATCCAACAAGGGGGTCGTAATATCTAATGCTATCAAGTTATACATATAAATATATATATATCACATATCATATATATATACTATGGCTATCGCAGCTGTTACATGCACCAACCTCCATCCCAACTCACGACCATGTCCGATCCTCAGGAAGCGCTAAAGCCTCCTTTTGTCGGTTGAAGTAAGGCCGCAAGACCCATTCAACCTGTGGGTCAAGAAACGAAGAGTACCAGGAGCTCAAAAAACTTGACCCATACCTATTATATCCAGTTTATATCCTATTATCCTATTCTTGTTGCTTCAAAATCATACTGGTTTTGCTGGCAACATCCAGTTTTTTGGCAGATGTTTGCTAGTTATGTACATTTTGTTACCTGCTTGGATCCCATTTTGCCTTGGGCTGAACCAGTCCCATCTTTTCTCGCTGTTGAACCCCACCCTTTTTTCCCTTTTTTTTCAGCCTCAACATCCTTCATGTCAATGGCACCAAGCTCCAACCGAAAGAGCCTCACTGGGGATGGTTGTTCATTTTTCTCAAGACTTGGTCTGCGCCTTTTTTCACAATACGGCCCAAATGGCTCAATGATGCTCAAATTTCATCCATGTTCTTCTGGATATCTTGTGGATATCCTATGGATATGTCGGATATGTGTCCGACTCAAGTTGCACAATGCCATGCTGAGACCATCTGAGACCATCACCTCATGGTGAATCGCGGACCATTCTCCGTCAGAGTCACATCTTTGGCCTGGGATTTTGGAGGGAAAAATACCAGGAGACGATTTTTATGTGATATACGAGCCATGGTTATACCACCTGAGCCACGGGGATTGAAGGTTGATGAAGATGATGAAGGTTGAAGATGATGTTAAATAAATCTTAAAATGCTATACCAAAATGATAAACTATACTATATATAGACTATACTATAGACTATAGTTATAGTATGACTATAGACATCTATACCATCTGGTTATGACTAACAGTTTGCCATGGGATTTCGATGGCCCATAGAAATAGATGATTTTCCCAGCGAACGAAACCTCCATTTATTTTTGGGATTTTCCAGCCATCTATGTTAGTCATAACCAGAGGGTATCTAATGATTAAGGTGATTAATGTATAGTATAATAGTATATCACATTACATTTTAAAAAAAAAATATCAGTATATCACATTTACATTAATCTAATGATGAATGTGATATACTATAATAGGATATCCTAAATGATTTTCACATGATATGATGTGATATTCTGTCTGGTTGGTGGTTTTTCGCCACCCCTCTGAAAAATGATGGAGTGAGTTCGTCAGTTGGGATGATTTTCCATTCCCAACTGTTTCTGGAAAGTCATAAAATTCCATGGTTCCAGTCACCAGCAACCAGCTGCGATTACTATTCAATCAACAGCAAAGATACCCTCTGGTAAACTAACATAACTATGGAAAATCACCATTTTTAATGGGAAAATCCACTATAACTGGCCATTTTCAATAGCTATTTTGACATAACCAGAGGGTAGACCTGGCGCCCTGGCCTCACCTGGCGCCATCACGCGCTGAGTCCGCTGCACGAGATTTGTGCCCATCGCCGGCAGGGCCCTTGGGCCGCACAAAGGTGTGATGCCGAAAATGGATCACGTCGCGACCTCGACGCGAGGCAAAAACCACGGAAAGACAACAGGTTGGGGCCCCAATAAGTGTGATGTGAACGTTGGTTTTTTTGATGGTTTATAAGCCCATCTAAATTTAGCTATAAGTATATATAAGTATCATACACTATGGTTCTTTTTTCGTGAACCAACTTAGCTAACTATGTAACCGCATCATCAGAAATGATATGGGTAAAAAAACGGGTTTTCGGGTTTTTTTCACGGTTTCACTAGTTTCACTGCAGAAATCCATGGCTTTTTATGCTTTTTTCACATTGAAACCCAGGGTTTTTCTCTCTTTTTGTAGCCATTCATTCGGGAAGGTCATGGTGAGCAGATTCCTCCAGCCAAGCGGCGATTCGCGAAGGTCATCACGCGGTCACCCGCTTGTTTTGCAGGAGGAAACAGTGCCTGTTGGAGCACCAAAATCGTTGACAAAACATGCTGGGCTTGGTGGTGGAAAGTCATGAAAGCCACATAAAGCCACCCAAAAAAAACCGAACGGCCCCTCATGGAGGAGTGATTTTTGCTCTAAAAATTGTCAAAATAGTGGTATTCACAGTGTTTTGTGACCAAAAAAAACTGGATGCATGACTTACTCTAAGTCTCTTAAAGTCTCTTAGTTCTCAGTCAATTTCCTAGTTGACTTTTAAGACTCCAGAATGATATGGAATGATATGGAATGATATGGAATGATATGGAATGATATGGAATGATATGGAATGATATGGAATGATATGGAATGATATGGAATGATATCCGATGAAGCGCATTTAAGAATCACCATATATCAACATCAATATGTTTTGAAACCAGTCCCAACAATGTCAAGTAGCCATTCGTTTCTCCTCTTGGAAACCTTGGGAAACTCCATCCTCTCAGATCATTCCACATCCGATTCCACGCCTGCAGGATGGTCTTGAGTCGAAGTCCCGTTTTGGCCGTGAAGCCATGGAAGACCAGGTGCGGATTGGCCTCCGACATGGTGGGCGGCTTGTCCGCCAAGTCGTGGCGGAGCACCACATTGGATAAACCTTGGAGAATCCAAAAAAAGTCGCAAGACGGACATGGCCTTGGACATCCCAAACACATCCCAAAAAACACCAAAAAACATGACATGAGTATCTGATCTGATATGATTTTTGTCTTGCCAAAATTCTCTAATTTTTTCTTTGCCAATGTTAGTCATTGTCATCTCAGTCATCTCTAAGCTGAAAACCGAAATATGCGGTCGGGCCAAAGGGTAAATGGCAAACCACCATGCCATCGGGTTCTCCTCGGTGCTCGTGGACAATGACCACGTCCGTCATCTCGTGAGAACGTGCCAACTGCATCAGGTCCTGGGATGGCTGGCAGAATCCCAGCTGAAACACCGCAACTAATATGGTAATTCATGGTCCCTTAAATCATAATATGTGGTAAATCTCTATGAAAAATAATGGTTTTGGGTTTTGGGGATGGTGTTGAAAAAAATCGGTTTTGGGATTATTGAGATGGATGATATGCATTGATATGTTTCTGTGATTTTCCCATGGCAAAAACAAACAGATTGCCCAACTGGTGACTAGAGGAGAAACGAATGGCCGCTTGACATTGTTGGGACTGGTTTCAAAACATCTTGATGTTGATATATGGTGATTCTTAAATGTGCTTCATCGGATATCATTCCATATCACTCCATATCATTCCGTATCGCATCACATTGCTCATGTGTACCCGGCCTGGTAAACATACAAAAAACGATGGAAAATCACCATGTTCAATGGGTACATCCACTATTTCTATGGGGTATTTTCAATGGTGAACTATGAATGTTTACCAGGTAAATCCCATTAAATCCCATTAAATCCCATTAAATCACCATTAAATCCCATTAAATCACCATTAAATCCCATTAAATCACCATTAAATCACATTAAATCACCATTAAATCCCCATTAAATCCCATTAAATCACCATTAAATCACCATTATAGTTGGAGCTGAAAATTACCAGAGGGTACCATTTTGGAGCTGACCCCGTCCTTCACGACATAAGCGCCTCGATTCATCCGCTGGGCACCGGGAAACCTGCAGGGCATCTATCATCACATCCACCTGTTGTTAAAGGGGTTTGTTAAAGCCATGAATCAACCAGGAATTTGGGACATCTATGATCATCTATGGTTCTAGGATCTGTCTGTGAAATTTCATGATCTTTGAGGTAGGTTATCTTTGAGGTCACACCTTGAGGTCAAGTTTTTCCAAAACATTTCACAGTCAGTCGACTTCAGTCGACTTCAGTTCGCCAGGTTCGCCAGGGCACAGCATCCGGAGCTCCTTTAGGAATTGGCTCAAGCGAGAGGATGGATCTCTAGAAGTGGTCACCAACACCTGGCCACTGGAAACTCACCGAGGTGATCTTCTCGCGTGATTCCAAGGCTTAGCAAATGATACCCGGCCTGGTTTTTACATACAAAAAACGATGGTGAAAATCACCATTGTTAATAGGTAAATCAACTATTTCGATTAGGGCCATTTCCAATAGTGAACTGTTAGACTGTTAGTTTACCAGAGGGTATCTTACATGATATCTTAAATGACATCATTTCAGAATTTCATGATATCTTTTTCACGATATTGATATGTCTAGCCAATCTAGCCAATCTAGCCAATCTAGCCAATCTAGCCAATCCCATCCAATCCGAATATATCGAAGATGATCCCGCCTTGGGATCTTTCACTCCAAGGTATGCATATTCGTCGTCCATGGCCTTCCTTTGATCTTTGGTTCGATCATCGGCCAGGTCGAGGGTCTTTCGCAGTTTGTTGTCCTCCCCTTTCAGCTCACTGGGGATGGCCTTGTTGTTGTCCAGGGCCTATGGAGCTTACGGAGACGCCAAAGATATTTTTGAAGTCAGAGATATCCCAGCCTACCTATTCCAGCCTAGCTATTCAGTGCCAAGTTACCCTCTGGTGATGTCAAAATAGCTAGTGAAAATACCCCATATATAGTTGATTTACCTATTCAAAATGGTGATTTTCTATAGTTGTTTGTATGTTTACCAGAGGATAATAAAATGGATTAAAATGCTGGCAATGATCATCCACTTTGTCACTAGCCTCCTGATGATTTTTCACCCGCGCCTCCTGCAGTTTTCGCTTCTTGTCAAAGGTGGTCGCTTCCCGATCTTCCAAGGCCTAGAGCCAGGCATTGACATGGCACCCCTTCCACACGAATCAGGGTTTCGATATGTTCATCATAGTTTCTGGTGGTTCCGGTTTTGCCGGTTTTGACATGTGTTTCATAGCAAATTATCAAAGATATGTTACATATGTTCCTGATTCATGATCTGACACCATGTTCTCACAGGAATTGCAACTCATCGGAATAACAACTCCTGGTTGAGAACGGGAGTTTTTTTCCCAATATTTTTCTGGATCATCCATGATAATCCCCAATATTGTGAGTGTATAACCATGTATAGCCCCTTTTTTTAACATGGTATACATGGTTATACATGGTTATACACTCAATAATAGTGAATACTATAGAATCATTATTGGTTATATAGTGTATAACCATGTATAACCAGGTATAATCCCCAATATTGTGAGTGTATAATCAACGGAGCTTTTGATGGCTGAGATTTTTGTGGCGTGGCCTTTTTGTAGAGGTACTCCTTTCGGAGGCGGGCGTTCCGCCGCAGCATGGCACGAAAAGCTGGCCGGGCCCGTCGCCGCAACCGTTGCTTTTGCTGTTGGCTAAAAAGCCATGCTGAAAATCACAATGGGTCCAAAAAAAAGTGCCACAAAGATCTAAGCAAAATGACTTAAATATCTTAAATCGTGCTTTAAAAAACAACCAGCTCAGAATTTTTGAAGAATTGGAAGTTCATCATGTTGTTTTGCTGAATCTGACCGGTACATCGGGACAAAGCTCCATCACTGATGTCCCAAAATGGTCCTCCATCCATATCATCCACTCTTGCACGAGTCAGAGTTAAACTCGGCTTGAACCATCGACATGAATCATGATTATCATTGATTATCATTGATTATCATTGATTATCATTGATTATCATTGATTATCCTGATTCCAATCAAGCTGTTGCAAACTGAAAATCACAAGAAGTCGAGGAGTTTCAAACCCTTGTTGCCCCTGTCCTCAAGGCATCGCTTCTGTCTTCTGACCAATTCTGTATACAGAAAGCACTCTGGAAGGAACATCAAAACATACAACATCAAACCATTTGCATCCTTTGCGTCTTGGAATTTCCTGCACAACCAACACTTTCACGCGGCGCACAGCACTTCTTCACCACAGTCTTCAGAGTCTCCAATTCAAACTGGTCATTGGTCGCTTCAGGCAACATCATCTGGGTCGTATTTACCACAATTGTCCTCAGGGCAACTTTGAGAGCTTGCTTGCTTGGTTAATGGCCTGCCATGGCCTTCTACGGCTCTCAACACAACTGAACAATATGTGACAATATATGACTCGTTCTGACTCGTTCTGACTCGAATGTGGAAATCGAAGTCACCTAGCGGCAAGTTGGCAAGTTGTCAAGTTGTCAGAAAGTCTGTCAGAGTCTACGAGAGTCTACGAGAGTCTACGAGAGTCTACGAGAGTCTACGACACAAGGACATACAAGAGTTACAAGACCATACAGAACCAACGAAAGATACGAAAGCGCAAAAGGAGCCCTTCCGTGCCCTTCCGTCCTGGGTGTCTTTATGAAGTTTTCTGGTGCCCCCCTTGACGTATTCGCGCTTCCAGCAGACTTTACCCTCCCTGTCAGCATCGCAGTTGGGGCCACAGAAGGTAAGCCCGTCGCGCTCAGACCAAGTAGGAGAGCCTCCGACGCGATCACATGTCTTGTGGAACTTGAAGAAGAATTTCACCGTCTTCGGAACTACAGAGCCCCAGTTCAGTGAACAAGTGCAGCATGGTCTATGCTTCAGATCTTCCAAAAATTTGGCAGGAATCTCATCTTTCTCATCCGTCTCATCTTTCATATCTTTTTCTGTCTCATCAGTGTCCGACTCTCCAATGGCTTCGAAGGCATCTGTCCTTTGGATCACTTCGTCTGACATGCTGTCGCTTGGGTCGGGCTTCAGCTTTGCCTCCATCTGTGGCCCCGCACGGGCAGCATCTGCCAAACTCAGGAAGAGCAGAAACAAGACGGCTCGCATGGCTGGATTGAAAACACAACAGAAAGATTCGCAGAAATTCAGAGCTAAACTCGGCTTGAACCATCGACATGAATCATGATTACCATTGATTATCATTGATTATCCTGATTCCGATCAAGCTGTTGCAAACTGAAAATCACAAGAAGTCGAGGAGTTTCAAACCCTTGTTACACCTGTCCTCAAGGCTTCTGTCTTCTGACCAATTCTGTATACAGAAAGCACTCTGGAAGGAACATCAAAACATACAACATCAAACCATTTGCATCCTTTGCGTCTTGCAATTTCCTGCACAACCAACACTTTCACGCGGCGCACAGTAGTTTTTCGCCACAATCTTCAGAGTCTCCAATTCAAACTGGTCATTGGTCGCTTCAGGCAACATCATCTGGGTCGTATTTACCACAATTGTCCTCAGGGCAACTTTGAGAGCTTGCTTGCTTGGTTAATGGCCTGCCATGGCCTTCTACGGCTCTCAACACAACTGAACAATATGTGACAATATATGACTCGTTCTGACTCGTTCTGACTCGAATGTGGAAATCGAAGTCACCTAGCGGCAAGTTGGCAAGTTGTCAAGTTGTCAGAAAGTCTGCAGAGTCTACGAGAGTCTACGAGAGTCTACGAGAGTCTACGAGAGTCTACGACACAAGGACATACAAGAGTTACAAGACCATACAGAACCAACGAAAGATACGAAAGCGCAAAAGGAGCCCTTCCGTGCCCTTCCGTCCTGGGTGTCTTTATGAAGTTTTCTGGTGCCCCCCTTGACGTATTCGCGCTTCCAGCAGACTTTACCCTCCCTGTCAGCATCGCAGTTGGGGCCACAGAAGGTAAGCCCGTCGCGCTCAGACCAAGTAGGAGAGCCTCCGACGCGATCACATGTCTTGTGGAACTTGAAGAAGAATTTCACCGTCTTCGGAACTACAGAGCCCCAGTTCAGTGAACAAGTGCAGCATGGTCTATGCTTCAGATCTTCCAAAAATTTGGCAGGAATCTCATCTTTCTCATCCGTCTCATCTTTCATATCTTTTTCTGTCTCATCAGTGTCCGACTCTCCAATGGCTTCGAAGGCATCTGTCCTTTGGATCACTTCGTCTGACATGCTGTCGCTTGGGTCGGGCTTCAGCTTTGCCTCCATCTGTGGCCCCGCACGGGCAGCATCTGCCAAACTCAGGAAGAGCAGAAACAAGACGGCTCGCATGGCTGGATTGAAAACACAACAGAAAGATTCGCAGTAATTCAGAGCTAAACTCGGCTTGAACCATCGACATGAATCATGATTACCATTGATTATCATTGATTATCCTGATTCCGATCAAGCTGTTGCAAACTGAAAATCACAAGAAGTCGAGGAGTTTCAAACCCTTGTTGCCCCTGTCCTCAAGGCATCGCTTCTGTCTTCTGACCAATTCTGTATACAGAAAGCACTCTGGAAGGAACATCAAAACATACAACATCAAACCATTTGCATCCTTTGCGTCTTGGAATTTCCTGCACAACCAACACTTTCACGCGGCGCACAGCACTTTTTCACCACAGTCTTCAGAGTCTCCAATTCAAACTGGTCATTGGTCGCTTCAGGCAACATCATCTGGGTCGTATTTACCACAATTGTCCTCAGGGCAACTTTGAGAGCTTGCTTGCTTGGTTAATGGCCTGCCATGGCCTTCTACGGCTCTCAACACAACTGAACAATATGTGACAATATATGACTCGTTCTGACTCGTTCTGACTCGAATGTGGAAATCGAAGTCACCTAGCGGCAAGTTGGCAAGTTGTCAAGTTGTCAGAAAGTCTGCAGAGTCTATGAGAGTCTACGAGAGTCTACGAGAGTCTACGAGAGTCTACGAGAGTCTACGAGAGTCTACGAGAGTCTACGAGAGTCTACGACACAAGGACATACAAGAGTTACAAGACCATACAGAACCACCGAAAGATACGAAAGCGCAAAAGGAGCCCTTCCGTGCCCTTCCGTCCTGGGTGTCTTTATGAAGTTTTCTGGTGCCCCCCTTGACGTATTCGCGCTTCCAGCAGACTTTACCCTCCCTGTCAGCATCGCAGTTGGGGCCACAGAAGGTAAGCCCGTCGCGCTCAGACCAAGTAGGAGAGCCTCCGACGCGATCACATGTCTTGTGGAACTTGAAGAAGAATTTCACCGTCTTCGGAACTACAGAGCCCCAGTTCAGTGAACAAGTGCAGCATGGTCTATGCTTCAGATCTTCCAAAAATTTGGCAGGAATCTCATCTTTCTCATCCGTCTCATCTTTCATATCTTTTTCTGTCTCATCAGTGTCCGACTCTCCAATGGCTTCGAAGGCATCTGTCCTTTGGATCACTTCGTCTGACATGCTGTCGCTTGGGTCGGGTTTCAGCTTTGCCTCCATCTGTGGCCCCGCACGGGCAGCATCTGCCAAACTCAGGAAGAGCAGAAACAAGACGGCTCGCATGGCTGGATTGAAAACACAACAGAAAGATTCGCAGTAATTCAGAGCTAAACTCGGCTTGAACCATCGACATGAATCATGATTACCATTGATTATCATTGATTATCCTGATTCCGATCAAGCTGTTGCAAACTGAAAATCACAAGAAGTCGAGGAGTTTCAAACCCTTGTTACACCTGCGCTCTTTTTCAGCACGTCACCCGGGTCGCTCCCACTGAGATTGGCCTGTGCCTTAGCAATCGCAGGCCCCGGCAAATAGCGAAAATGCAATCATATATATTTATATATATAAATATATTATATAAAAAAAACATCATATACTATCATTATTAGTCTTATTCATAGTATTGTTTTTTTGTTATTATTATTGTTGTCATTATCATTGCTATTGATGTTTGTTATTATTATGTGTAGTGTATACGTCCTCCAGAACCTCTACAATGCAGATCATTCAAGCGGCTCTGGTTGTAGTAGAAGACATGCCCTTCTGCTGTGGAGTATGCCACCCAACCCGTTGGTAGTTGGTTCCATCCGTTCCTTGGCATCCAAGTTTCAGGGCTGCACAAGGCCATATGTGTTCCTGTTTAGTGTGTCTAATGCGGCTTAGATCATATTTGAGGCCAAACGGAAGGGGACGAAAGCTAGTTGGGCAAAGAGAGATATGTATTGAGAGGATGTGTGGCGCGACCTTTTGAGTGTCAGTTTTTGAGTTGAAAGAAACTACCAGCCCATGTTGCTGACACGCTGACAGAAGCGTATCATGATACTCTAGCTCGCATGCACCATAATCATTTCACAACCCTCCCCATGACATCCTAGGATACCAGCGTCAACATTAAGCTCTTAAATACAAAGCGCCCCAACCGAACGCACTTCGGCTGAGCCACTTTGCAACCATCTGATTGAACATGTCTATACTGCATACATCTAAAAATCTATCTGTAAATCTATATATCCATCATACAAATACCCCAGTCTTAGAATCTGGTAACCTAGATGCATACATCCATCGAGCAAGAAACGTTTGGGAATCTTAAAATGCGCATCTTCCGTTCCTCGCCAAGACCGGGTCATGTTTTCATGCAGACCTCTTGGGGAAATGGACTGCAAGACTCCAAGCGGTTGTTCTCTCATTACTTTACATTACGTTACATTACATTACATTCTATACATTTCGTTGAGTTACATTCGATTGGAATAGGTTACATTACAATAGGTTACGGTGCATTAGATTAGATTCCATTACATTAGGTTACATTAGGTTAGGTTAGATTGCATGACATTAGATCAGACTGCATTACATTAGGTTAGATGAGATTGGATTAGAGCGCATTACATTGCATTACATTCGCAACACTCACGCTGAATATCATCTTGTATTCTATGCACGTGCGTGGGCATGCAAACGCGCGGTCACGGATGAAGATGAAACCCAGCGGGATGGACGCAGCGGGGTTTGAGCCCGAAGGGGGGGGTCACAGTTCGGCATGATTAATCATGCCGAACAGGGGGGCCCAAAACAAGTTCGACATGAAAAATCATGGCAGCTGCGTCCAGTCTGCCCCCAATTCATTGCTAAGGCAAATCCAACTCCAGCTAGCAAGCGAGCTTTCACGATTAGGATAAAAATACTGGTGGAATATGCAGCGCGAACACAGTGTCACACGCACGCGATGCAGCCATGACAAACGAGGCAGGTCGTTGACCCTAAACTATCTGAACTTGCTGCACTACGATTGTGAAATTCTTTTAGAGTAGCATGGAATACCACAAAATGCATGCTGGAATCTGAAAGGTTTGGAAGCATCAGCATATGGGTTTGATGTGCGCTTTTTAAATCTTTGGTTGGCATTGCCACGTCAAGCAGAAAAACGGGGTGGACCAAAAATATGGTGCCCTCCTAGCTTATCGGTCTTCTTGTGGTTTTCCATATTTTTCCCCATAGAGATTACCATTGGATCAATTGGAGGTTCACCCAGTTTTCGGATAAACCTAAATAGGCATGAGCTTCCAATCGTGGAGCGCCTTAGCTTTATTACAGAAAATTGCGACCTCCCCCCTGCCAAATTGGAAAAAGACAAGGCGAAAAATCCATCAAGGCATCATGAATCAATCATTCAGTAGGCCCAACTGATTAGACAAGCCTCTGCTGCTCCACATGATTTTGCTCATGCTCGTGGCTCTGCTGCCCTTGCTGAGCTGCAGCTTGCTGGTCATTCTGCTGCACTTGCAACTGACTCTGCTGCTGCGCTTGCTGCGCAGCTTGCTGGTGACCCTGCTGCGCTTGCAGATGACTTTGCTGCGCTTGCCAGTGGCTCTGCTGCGCTTGCTGAGCTGCAGCTTGCTGGTCATTCTGCTGCCCTTGCAACTGACTCTGCTGCTGCACTTGCTGCGCAGCTTGCTGGTGACCCTGCTGCGCTTGCAACTGGCTTTGCTGCGCTTGCCAGTGGCTCTGCTGTGCTTGCTGAGCTGCAGCTTGTTGGTCACTTTGCTGCGCTTGCAACTGGCTTTGCTGTGCTTGCCAGTGGCTCTGCTGCGCTTGCAACTGGCTTTGCTGCGCTTGCCAGTGGCTCTGCTGTGCTTGCTGAGCTGCAGCTTGTTGGTCACTTTGCTGCGCTTGCAACTGGCTTTGCTGTGCTTGCCAGTGGCTCTGCTGCGCTTGCAACTGACTTTGCTGCGCTTGCCAGTGGCTCTGCTGCTGCGCTTGCTGAGCTGCAGCTTGCTGGTCACTTTGCTGCGCTTGACACTGACCCTGCTGCTGCACTTGCTGAGCTGCAGCTTGCTGGTCACTTTGCTGCGCTGGCAACTGACTTTGCTGCGCTTGCCAATGGCTCTGCTGCTGCGCTTGCCGAATTGCAGCTTGCTGGTCACTTTGCTTCGCTTGCAACTGGCTTTGCTGTGCTTGCCAGTGGCTCTGCTGCGCTTGCAACTGACTTTGCTGCGCTTGCCAGTGGCTCTGCTGGTGCGCTTGCTGCGCTGCAGCTTGCTGGTCACTTTGCTGTGCTTGCAACTGGCTTTGCTGCGCTTGCCAGTGGCTCTGCTGCTGCGCTTGCTGAGCTGCAGCTTGCTGGTGACTCTGCTTTTGCTGAGCAGCAGCTTGCTGGTTACTTTGCCGCGATTGCAGCTGATTCTGCTGCTGCGCTTGCCGAGAAAAGTCTTGCGATTGTTTTTGCTGAAGACTTTCGGTATGACTTTGCACACCTTCCATGGAATGAGGATAAACTGGACTGAGGCAGTCGGAGTTTGTTACTGGATACAGAGTGACACTCCCCCATGGAATGCATCAACCCGTGTTGCATGTTTTGGCAGTGTTGTTGCTTGTCTCGGTGTCTAACATGTGTGACACCACGCTACCAGATCTTGTGCTTTGAATATCAACGAAAATCCCACAGTTTGAATGGAATTTGAAAACATACCGGGCTCGAACCCGGTATGCATGTCATATGCAAATCTTCATCAAGTGCTTCAAACTTCAGCTACATCTCAAGCGTTTCGCCGCTACCACTTTCCTCACCTTGATGACTTTGGCCCCCAGCATTTTGTGATGCCTCAAAGAACCACACAGTTCTGGATGTCAGCGAGAGATAGGAGATAGACGCAACAAAAGATATATAAGGATACACCGCTATATATATATGTGTGTGTGTGTGTTTGTACATATCCAGAGCAAGATTGGCATGGGGGAGCCACAACAGGAAAATCGCTTCCAGGTCTGGTGGCAGAACCGCCGGGGTTGATGAGGCGATGGACAAATGGAAAGGCAGAGGTGGGAAGAGTCAGAGAAGAGAAAGGAAGAAGAGTCAGAAGATCAGAGATTAGAAAGACTCAGAAGAAAATAAGATGCAGCCCACGAACCCGAATGCAGTCACGTAGAACACTTTTGCGAAACAAGTTAATTGAACAGTCTTGTACATGTTTCCCCTGTTACCGTACCAGTGCACTCTAGACTGTGGAATGCGGAAAAGGGCGGAGTGCAAAGTGTGGTGGGCGGAGTGTAAAGTGTAGAGTGTGGAGTGTACAGTGTAGAGCGCGGAGTGTAAAGCGTGAAGCGTGGAGTGTGGAATGTAAAGTGCAAAGTGTGGAGTGTAAAGTTGGAGTGTAAAGTGTGGAGTGTAGAGTGTAAAGCGTAAAGTGTGGAGTGTTATATAAGTGTAGAGTGTGGAGTGTGGAGTGTGAAGTGTGGAGTGTAGAGTCTGGAGTGTAAAGTGTAGAGTTAAAGTGTCGCGGTTTTCAAATGATGCGTTGCATTTTTCGTGGCAAGCGCAGCGCTTTGGCGACCTCCATCGTCATTTCGTGTGGCAGGTGCAGCACTTTAGACGTGTCATGTTGCATGTTTTTGCGAATCGCTTTGTCAGGGCTGCGTCAGTCAAGTGGCGACAAGGTGCAAATTGCGTGGATGTGCTGACAATTGACGGAAACCTCGCACGAAAACTTCGCTTTTGAGGTAGCTGAGTGTCGGGTCCGTCAGGAAACTCGCGGGAAAAAGTCGATTTTGAAGCTACACAGTGTGAAAATTGGAGGAAGCCTCGCACGAAACATCACATTTGAGGTAGATGAATTTCGGGTTCGTTAGGAAAACTCACAGGAAAACGTCGATTTTCAAGCTACACAATCTGAAAATTGGAGGAAGCCTCGCACGAAATGCTCGTTTTGATGCTCCAACGTGTCTCGTCTCGAGTCTCTGGTTTGCCTCTGGCCTTGCCGTGTCTATGAGGGAAGCTGCAACACATCTTCGAAGGTTTCAAAGCAGGTTGTAATGTCTTTTTGCGTAGCACGCTTGGCACTGTTCCTGACATTGTCGCGTGTCTGCAAGCGTGTCGAGAGTCGTTTTGTGTGACAGGCAAAACTCCACACTTTACACTCCACACTTTACACTCCACACTCCGCACTTTACACTCCACACTCCGCACTCCACACTTTACACTCCACACTACACTCTACACTCCTCACTCTACACTCTACACTTTACACTCCGCACTCCACACTTTGCACTTTACACTCCACACTTTACACTCCACACTCTACACTCCACATTCCACACACTACACTCCACACTCTACATTCCACACTCACACACTGTACACCCCACACTTCACTCTACACTTTACACTCCACACTCCACACTCCACACTTTACACTCTATACTTTAGACTCCACACTCTACACTCCACACTTTACACTATACACTCCACACTTTACACTGTACACTCCAAACGTCGCAGAAGTATTGCGCCTGCCACACAAAACGACTTTCGGCGCGTTACGAAACATGTTGGAATGTCACAAAGTGCCACCCCTGCCATGCGAAAGGAAGCTACGCCATGCTGGCTACCTCCAAAAGTGACCCGTTTGCAAAACTTACCATAGGCACGGCCATATGGCTTTCACACGGTCGCCCGCGAACGGTTGCGGACGGTTGCAGACGGTTGCGGGCGTAAACGCAACGTCGAGCGAACACACCCTCAACCCCCAGACCCCCAGAGTGAAACGGGAACCCTTGCTACGCATCCGGGAAAAGATGCAGGCGCACGAAAAAGTAGAAAAGTCGCAACACATAGCATTTTTTTCTCCAATGTCTTTTTGGCTCCGGAGGGTCGAAAAGTAGGCTCGCTGAGCAGCGAGTGCGGGGCCATGGGGAGATGAGAGATGAGAATTTGCATGCCGCTGCGGCGCGAAGCACATGTGCAAGTCAAAATGCGCAAAACACGTTGGGACACTCTTGGACGTTGAGATGTTCCAAAAATGCACGCGCTGTGGCGCAAAGCATGTTTCGATGTCAAAATGTGCAAAGCACTGCGGGTTCGGAGCACTTTTGGAAGTTGAGACGTTGAAAAGGCGCACGGCATTGTTAGCGCGAAGCACGTTTCGAAAGCAAAATGTTGAAAACGCCTCCGGTTCGGAGCACTTTTGCCAGTTCAGACGTTCAAAAGTGCACGAAGTTGTGGCGCGAAGCACATTTTGAAGTGAAAATGCTTCTCACACCGCATGTTCGGACCACTTTCGGACGTTCAATCGCAATTTTGTGTGGCAGGCGCTAGGGATTCTGCACCTGGCCAAAGGTCAGCAAAACGTGGGGGTTTTATGGTAATTTCAAAGACAGTGGGAGGCGTGGGGGATTTGAAGAGGATCTGCAAAGATGCATGCCGCGTGGCAGGCGCAGTACAAGAGACATCTTCATCAAAGATGTTGGGAGGTCAGGGCGCTGATTTCCTGGGAGGGGTTGCAATTTGGAGGAGCATCAGATCTTCAGGTTTGCCAATATGCTAAGATGATTTTGACGGGGCCAGGCGCAGCACTTTACACAGATGGAGTGGAAAAATCACAAAACGCATTGGCTCGAGGCCGTCAGCTCTGCGCTCAACTTCCCATTTTGGAAGGAAGTTTCGCAGAATTGCTTCCTTTTTGATGCTGTCAACTTCGAAAATTGAGGAAGTCTCGCAGACATGTTGCATTTTTGATGTTGCCAACTTCCAATCCAACACTGAAGGAAGTCTCCAAAAACTCTTCATTTTTCAGCTTTCAACTTCCAAATTTCAAGCAAGTCTCACAGAGAGAATAGCTTCGTTGTCAAGCTTGCAGATAGACAGATAGATAGATAGATAGGTAGATAGATAGATAAACAGATAGACAGATAGACACACATACAGGTAGACAGACAGACAGACAGGCAGAGAGATAGATAGGATAGGATAAGATAGGATAGGATAGGATAGGATTAGATTAGATTAGATGAGATAGAGATAGAGATAGAGATAGATAGAGATAGAGATAGAGATAGAGATAGAGATAGAGATAGAGATAGAGATAGAGATAGATAGAGATAGATAGAGATAGATATAGATAGATATAGATAGAAGTAGATAGAAGTAGATAGATATAGATAGATATAGATAGATATAGATAGATATTGATAGGTATAGATAGGTATAGATAGATTTAGATAGATATAGACAGATATAGATAGATATAGATAGATATAGACAGATATAGACAGATATAGACAGATATAGACAGATATAGATAGATATAGATAGATATAGATAGATATAGATAGATATAGATAGATATAGATAGATATAGATAGATATAGATAGATATAGATAGATATAGATAGATATAGATAGATATAGATAGATATAGATATAGATAGATATAGATAGATATAGATAGATATAGATAGATATAGATAGATATAGATAGATATAGATAGATATAGATAGATATAGATAGATATAGATAGATATAGATAGATATAGATAGATATAGATAGATATAGATAGATATAGATAGATAGATAGATATAGATAGATATAGATAGATATAGATAGATATAGATAGAAGTAGATAGATATAGATAGATATAGATAGATATAGATAGATATAGATAGATATAGATAGATATAGATAGATATAGATAGATATAGATAGATATAGATAGAGTAGATAGAAGTAGATAGATATAGATAGATATAGATAGATATAGATAGATATAGATAGATATAGATAGATATAGATAGATATAGATAGATATAGATAGATATAGATAGATATAGATAGATATAGATAGATATAGATAGATATAGATAGATATAGACAGATATAGACAGATATAGATAGATATAGATAGATATAGATAGATATAGATAGATATAGATAGATATAGATAGATATAGATAGATATAGATAGATATAGATAGATTTAGATAGATTTAGATAGATTTAGATAGATTTAGATAGATATAGATAGATATAGATAGATATAGATAGATATAGATAGATATAGATAGATATAGATAGATATAGATAGATATAGATAGATACAGATAGATATAGATAGATATAGATAGATATAGATAGATGTAGATAGATATAGATAGATATAGATAGATATAGATAGATATAGATAGATATAGATAGATATAGATAGATATAGATAGATATAGATAGATATAGATAGATATAGTGACGGAGTCTAAGTGCAAAACGAGCGGCATCGGCTGCTATTTTGGATGGCACAGAACGCATCCCACTTGAGCCACGTCACGTGGCGAAAGTGCAAAGTCAGGATGGAATACTTTGGTCAAGTGAAATCATGTATGACAATGGCTGATCTTCACAGTCCCCCCAACAGTAGTTGACCAAAGATTCTATCCACTGTACAAAATTCTGCTGATATTCCTCAAGCAGCCTTTCGCGGCTGGCATGATTGCTACGACGCCTAAATGCAGGATCAGTCTTCCTCGCTTCAAGTTCATGTGCTACATCGACCAAACTGAGCAGTCCAGTTCGAATGAAGTGATTCAAGGCGTCATTGGCTCGCATCGGGTCCTCCTTGGTGAGGCAGTCCACAATCATCTTCTGATGAGGAACCCATTTGACCATGGACTTTGTTTCTTGAAGGTCTCGTAAAACAATCGCAAGCTCCAAGGCTGACTTGCGATCTTGCTTCCCCGTCGGGTGTTCACGTAAAAGGCAATCGTAAAGTGACTTGGCATCGGTGACAGAACACTGTTGCTGCTTGCCACCCAGCTCACACTGCCCACGCATCACCAACATGTGTGGGGATAGTGAGCACCGCCAGTTCTCCAGCTTCACATCGTTGAAAACAGCATCACGATACATCACCTGCAGCCAATCTACCTCATTGATCCCTTGCAACATCGCCTGGGTGTCACCACCATATGTTGAGAAAACCTTTCTTTTCAACTTGCTGCTCCTCCAGGCAATTGGACTAGCCTTAATCTGCTGCCCTCCGCATGGAAGCTTTTCGGCAGCCAGCACAATCCAGGCTCCTTGTGTGGAGTCTGTTGGAAGGCCCTCCTCATCCACCATCTCAGAGCCCTTGGTGTTGATACCGCCTGCATCTGAACAGACGATAAACGTCATGTGCTTGGGATTGAAACGCCATATCTTCAAAGGCCTCTCGGCAGTGGTCCGGAGGAAGTTGACAAAACGGTTCACCAAAGCAATGTCTTCCACGCGAGCATACTTGAGCTTCGAGGCCAGGATAGATGCTAAGCCAGCAGCCTCAGGTCGACTCTCACGAGCAACCCAATTGATGCGATACACCAAGGATCGGAGAGAGTTGAACTCCGTGTCGTTCAAAGGCTCCTTGGAGTTCTGGCGCCTGCCGCGTGGCAGAGAGATTGGATGAATCTGCTCCAGGATGTACTTGGCCTGGTCCACATAGATGGCCTCAGGGGTGCATCGAATCCTGCGGCCGGCATACTCGGCCTGATCCTCTTCCCACTTTCCAAAATGGAAGCGGCTCTCCATGTGTTTCTTCAAGGTTTCATAGTAAGATGGAGCAGCTGCGACGACGAAATCGTCCACCTCGACAAGGATTTGGGCTAGCAACTGCCCAGTCTTGGGACAGAACTTGGAGAACCAGCAAGGTTCTACAATGTTTCTGATGCAGCCCACGTCCTCCACCAAGAACTCAGCCACCGTACTTCGCCAAGCGGCTGGGGCGTCATCTAGTCCATAGACAGGAATCAAAATGAGAATCAGAGCCCCGGCAGGCAAATCCAAGCCTTCACAAGGTTCAGCATAAATGGGGCCGGATTCTCGCTTCAATTGATTGGACTGGCAGAAGGCGTTCTTGACGTCGGAAAAAGCGGTGCGGAACTGATGGTTCACAGAGGTCTGAAGGAAAAGAAGCATGCTCTCCGACTGTGGAGTTGGAGCGTAAGTGCAAAGGCTTCCAGTGTCAGGATCAGTATGCCCATGCAAACACCAACGTGATTTTGCTTTCCACTTTCCAAGATCACTGCCAATTGGCTTCTTCCTGCGAACCATGCGAGAGCTCAAGATCCGATCAGGATGGAGGCGCCTTGCACGTTCGGCTTCTTGACCAGTGATCACCTTGACCGCGCCAGTCTTCAAAATGGCGTCCCACTCAATCTTGTCGGACTCTGTGAACATCTTTCGCTCATCAGCGGCGAGACTCTTCAGGGAGACTTCATCGTTTCTCTTGGCAAGAAAAGTCCACTTGCCTTCTCTAGAGAGTTGGAGATTCTGATCACCCCTCTGATAGTTGAAGAAGCTGCCACTCCAGTCTTCCGCCTGGAAACTTGCCAGGTGATGTTGCCCCTCAAATTCCTCCACCTGTTGTTGAACTCGACCTGGTGTCGTGAGGTCTTCTCCGGGGGTGAGTTGAGACCCAGATGGACGTCTGGGGCTCCTCTCCCTTCTGACATTCCTCATCAAAGTGGCAATTGGTGTTCCAGGAGCGCGAGTGAGCTCAGTCTCGCCTTCGCCAAGTCCAGGGGGCAAAGCCGGAACAGCCGATGATGATGAGGAAGTGGCAGCGGGGGGTTCAACCTCGGTGTCATCAGTTCTGGGAATCTTGGCCGGAGGCTCAGGGACAGAACTTGCAGATCCTGGCGAGACCTCTGAAATAGGAGAAAGGTCTGTGGCCGAGCCCTCAAGGCGTGGTAAAATGCCAGGCTCACTGGCAGGTTCATGGGTCGAAGGCCTTCTGGAATCGGAGGCATTTGACTCAGCAGAAGGACCTCTAGCTGGAAGAGGAGTAGGTAAATCCACAGGAGAAGGAAGTCCTCGTTGAAGTCCAGGTGGTACGGGGACGGCAGGAAGAGGAGCTTGTCGAGAAGACTCGTCCATGTCAGGAACTGGAAGATTCACCGGGGGAGCTGCAATCTGAACCCCTTCATCTGCCCGTTCAACTGGACCAACTGCAGCACGGGCCGGAGGAGGTCCTTCGCGAGCTACATCAACTGCCCCAGCTTGGCTTCCTGAAATCACTTGATGAAGAAGAGAGGCAAGTCCAGGATCCGAAGCCAACTCTCTTCCAAGGATCTCGCTTGGTAAGGCTGGTCGAACTTGCTCTGCAGCACAGCGCCAAAGTCTGGAGCGCATGCCAACGTAGATCGTGTTGTTGTTCACCAACACAATGACTCCTGGACCAACCCAGCGATCTCGAAGATGTAGCTCTTGGTTTGCTCTGGCCCTGCGATAGACGTAGACCCATTGTCCTGGAGCCCAATGACGATCTTGATGTACAGCTGCTCGGGAAGACTGTCTGATGGCTTCCTTGGCATCCTGCTGAAGGGCAAGTTGTCTGGCTCTCTCTCGAATTTGAAAACGCCTTCGAAATTCTCCAGCAGCCTCATCGACTTGAAGGGGATCTTCGTGGGCATCTAAGCATCCTTGCAATGCCAGCTCATCGTCCGCTAAGAGTTCACCAGGAAGACGAATCATCTGTCCAAAGACCAACTGTGAGGGAGTAAACCCGCCTCGGTTGAGCCAGTTGTTCTTGGAAGAAGTCAAGGAGCTGAGCATCTCGTCCAGATCATTGAAGTTGTGGATCAGAGTGCGGCCGCTTTGGATCTCTCGGTCAATCCGATCCTTGAGCCAGCCGCCATGGCGTTCGGCCAGGCCGTTTTCCCAAGGTGACTCAGGATGAATCACATGTTGGAGGATGCCAGAGTTCTCAAGTCCACGCTCGAAGGAGCCACGGAACTCATTGCCCGCATCGCAAACGACCATCTGAGGAGAGCCAAAGTATCGCAACCAGGTAGTGACAAAGAGATGCCAGGCAGTTTGTGACGTTGGAGTGCCACCACTGGTGCCTTCAGCAATGGGTGCCCTTATAGCAATCTGGAAGCTGGTGCCCAGGTCGATCATGTTGAAGATTGCAATGTTGTGATCACGCCACTTCAAGTAGAAGAAGTCCAAACAGAGAACCTTGTTGAAGGTGAAGGTGCGAGGCAGCTGGGCTTTTCGATGGACTTCAGGTCGTTGGCGTCTCTGGCAATCCTCACAGCTAAACTCTTGCTGCACGTACTTCAAGATCTGGGGTAGGGCACCAGCAGCACGTAGGGCTCGTAGAAGACGATCTCTGGGAGGATGCCCAGTGTTGATATGAATGCGTCTAACCAGGCGCTTCTGGGCCTCAGTCAAGGATGGGCAGTTTTCAGGAACGGCCGTCACTTCCTCTGACTCCTGTTCGGCTTCTTCGTCGTCTCCGAAGAAGTTGGAGGACTGGAAATCCACCATGTCGTCTTGGATGAAGGAAGGACTGGGCAGTCCTAGAGAGACAGCCTGGGCACTGAAAGCGATGCTCTGGCAAAGTGCTGGAGGATACTCTTGGGCCAGGGCAGGAAGACCACCAATCAGGTGACGATGTGGATGAGACTTGTCGCATTGAGCTCGAAGTAGGTCCAAGGCCAACCATGGGTTATTCGTGGCTATCCTGGTTGGCTTTTGAGAAAGCTCCCCTGGGACAACGGACAGGCCCATCTGGCACTGGTCAAAGACAATGGCGGCCACGTCAGGTCGACGAAGGAGCCGCTGAGTTTGAGGAAGCTTCCACGAGGAGGCACGCTCAGGATGTTCAAGTCCAAAGAAGTCCTCGTGTTCGACCTGCTCTTGACAAGCCTCCAAGGAAAAATTCCACATCAGGGTGCCCTCATGTAGATCTCGAGACAGTTTGTCAGGAGTCATTCGCCCACGATTGATGTTCTGCAGGGGTGAGAAGGCCTTGCAAACAGGAGAAGCCATCAGCATCTTGGGTCTCTTCTTCTTCTGAAATCGCCTGAAAACCTGTCGATGTGCCTTCTTTCTCACATCCCAACCACCCTGGAGATCAAAGACCTGATCTTGCGTCCGAAGTCCAAGACGTTGGGCATAAGGAGACACCCGGGGTGGTGAGAACAGCTCAGCAAAGTCCACGTGCTGATTGGGGCGCTGCTGTTCCTGTCGAGACAGGCGGCAGAGATTCGAGGCACATCGTTGGAGATCTGTCGAAGTACCCGCCTCAGAAATCCAAGAGTCAGTGAGAGCCCCAGCTGCACTGGCCAGATGTTCAGACTGACCAACCCAGAACATGCCCTGCTCGGAGAGGTGCCCCTCAGAGTCCAAACGAATGAGAGGTGCCTCAGTAGTGGTCAGAGCAGCAAGCCGCATAAAGTCCAACGGCAAAGTCCAATGAATCACCCATAAATCCAAAGGTGTAGCAAAGTCCAAGGTGTGTGCTGGCTTGGGGCTATCTTCGATGATCTCCTGAGTCTCTGCATTGATGACCCGACGCCAAAGGCAGCAATGATCAGAAACTGGAGGGCACTGCAGTTGAGAGCATGAAAGGAAAGTGCTGGGCTGAGCCTGAGCAAAATTGGGAATCCAAACTGGTGGTTGAGAGATCCAGTCCAGGTCCTCCTCCAAATGTCCGAAAAGTCCAAAATCCACCTCCTGGGTGCCGCCCAGGTCATACTGAAAGACATAGGTCTCTTCGGAGGGATGACATACTCCTTGCAGCTGGCTCTGGAACTCCGGAGAGCATTGGTTCCAGGAGAGCAGTGTGGAAGCTCCACAGACGCCGGCTAGCAGCATCCACCTCGGCCAAGACCTCAGTGATCGCTGGTCTGATGGTCGTTGGGGTTCTGAAGTTCTCCCGTCACTGACGACCAACGGTCCTCCTCCATATTGTCCGCAGTGTTGAGTTCCGCAGCTGGGGACTCGGCTCCGGGACTCTGCAACAGCATGATCATCTGGGCTTGACCTCGTGCAAGTTCCTGGAGAGATTGGCCCACCTGTGTCATGGCGGAGTTCATCTGAGTGCCCTGCATCTGGAAAACTTGGAGGGCCTGCTGAATGGCCTCTGAACTGTCGGATGCCACCCCTGGGGACGCAGCTGAAGGCGTCGTCCTTCGAGGGGGAGTCAAGGGAGTTGTCTCGTGCACTGATTGCATGCCCTCGTAGTAGGGAGATGCTAGTGCCGATGCTCGCCCCTTTCCCTTGCCCTTCGCACTGAATCTCTTCGACTGGTACTGCACTCGAGCTGAACACTTGCCGCACACCTTCCAGCTTGCATATTGGTTTGAGCGGCTGATGATCAGCTCCACCGGGTGAAGGCATCGGGCTACAGCATGTCCCGCATGGAGAAGCTGTTGCAAAGAGCGGCAGCTCTTGGTGTGGAGCTCCGCCTTGACCAGCAGCACATAGTTGAGGCGACTGACCTCCCACGCCAACATCATCGCCTGCATCAACTTGTGCCATAGGCGAAGGGAGTTGTGTCCCGTCGTCTCTGAGCTGAACCCGTGGCTTGACGGAAAGCCGTGCTCCATGGCGAGTCAGCTGAGTATCGAATTGAGGATGACTGTTGGAAACACCCATGTGGCTCCTTGATTTCTCAGTCTGCGGACACTGTGGATCAGCGTCATGATGCTGAGATCCATGCCACATGCCAACATGGTCCAAAACGTTCTCAATCTCGACCTTTCCTAGTCCTCCGCCTGGTTGAATTCCATGATGAAGTGGATGGTCATGAGGATGTTGATGATGGCGTTGAAGTGGATGCTCATGTGAATGCTCATGCCACATGCAGTGATTGCCATGTTGTGCAACAAAATCAAAGTCGACCTTCCCTAGACCTCCACCTGATTCAACTCCACGACAGCTCGAATTGCGATCAGCTCCAAAATCATCTCTCTGAAAACTGTGATTGACATGCAAAACTTCTGAAAACTCAAGAAACGGAGTGTTGAAAATGGGCTCATTTGAAATTCCCTGGTTTGTGTCGACACCCTCAAAACACGGTGCAGCCTTTGTGTATGCGCAAGGGACGTCATTCGGCATGTTGAAAGCGCCGTCCGAAATGCCATACTTTCGCTGCACTTCAATCGGAACAGGAAAGGAACCTCCCTTCCACTGGACAATGTTGATCGACCGGTGCCCAGTTGGGAGTCTCTGCATTGGAAGCTCGATTTCAAGCTTCTGCAAACTGATCTTGTTTTCAGGAAGACTGATCCTAGCCTGCAAAAATTCCAAAAATCCTACAGAAAGAAGCGGGGGGATACGATCCTCCAAAACTGTCATTTCAAGGACCCCGGGGATTCCTCCAGGTGAAATTGGAACAAGTGCTACAAACTTGGGCTTGGCTACACCACCTATGCCGGAAGGGACACTAACTGTCTTATCTACACGAACTGGCTGAAGACCTACCCCACTCAGAGCTTGCGACAGGTTCGAAAAGGCCTCACTGCCGATCAGGTCTTGGGTCGCACCGATGTCCAGGATGGCCTCAGTGCCAGGAATCGCCAAAAACGCCCAGGCAGTGTTTTCCTTTTCCATGGAGCCACCATCCAGCCGCACAGCAGTGATTGCGCTACGCAGCTCTTGCAAGGTCAGAAAAGAAAAAGCTGACGAGCCACTGGCCTCCCCACCACAGTAGGAGAAACCGCTCGGGCTAGGTTTCTTTTTCAGGTTGCAGTCTTCAGCCCAATGACCTCGTTTGCCGCAGAGCCGACACCGCGAGATCTTCTTGAGCTGCTCACGATTCATGCCGCCACGACCTCCATGACGAGGTGCACCGCCGCTCCCAGGAATGCCACCACCGGGAACTCCACCATACTGTCCCCTGGGCGCGGCATTTGCACCGTCCTTGATGAAATTGCCACGGTCCTTGCGCATGTCAGCCTTCAGCACCTTGTTCTCCTTCCACGTCCTACGTCGTTGTTCCAAGACTGCGAAAACCTCACAGACTTGGTCTTCGCTCAAGTCCAACTTGTCCAGCTCCTGGATGACCTCGGACTCCTCAAGGGCCTCGTCCTCGTCGTCAAGGTCGTTGGAGTCAGCCGCCAGAAAGGTGTGCTCCTCAGGAACGTCCTCAGAGAAGGCGGCGATGCGATCATGCCTCACATCCATGCGGCCCAGTGCACGAGCCACGGCATCAGGATCTTCTTCTCGTCCTTGAAGTAGAGCCGTCAGATTCTGCTGATTCTGATCGGTCAGGCCAGCTCCCTCGCGCATCAACATCGCGCGAAGAGCTTCAGGGATCTGCACTCCATGGGCTGCAGCATTCCTGAAGTCTCATTGACGACGCACTGCAAATTGGGCCAGAGTCTCATCTTTGTGCCTCTGACTGTCTGAGATGGCTGCACGATACGCCCGTCGGCGATCGTCATCTTCTCTGACGCCTGCCTTGTTGTTCAACACCTCAATGATTGCCTCCAGGTACAAGCTGGAGCCGAGGACCTCATCACTGAGGTGCTCCATGTCCACTTGAAGATCCCAGCCAAGAGATCGAAGCACCTTTTCCGCACGCCGATACATCGGCACATCTGTCTGTTTGTTCCACCTTCTGATAGCCAAAGTCCAGAGACGTCTATGACTCCAACCAGGCCAAGAAGGTGGATCAGTGTAGTCCGGCTTAGGCTGGGAACTGTCCCACTGTCCAGACTGCCAACCATCTTGACGCCATTCCCGCTGGCTCCACTGCCAGCTGTGTCCTGAGTCCCAGTTCCATGTCCAAGAGTCGGCCTGGGTTTGCCCAGTGTTTTCAGTTCCTGTCTGGCCGGGTTGGTCCTGCGCTGGACTACTGGTTCCTGCACCACCCCATGGGTCATTTGTAGTCAGAGGGTCAGCCCCTGACTGGTTCCCTGCAGTTGAAGTCGCGACCCCATTCTGCGGCTCAGCTGCTGGAACACTAGTCACTACTGCATACGTACCATCATAGCTGCTAGACCAGGAGTCATGACTACGATTGGGTCTATATCTCCAAGACCAATCCCATGACTGCCATGTCGCCGAACCCCAGTCCTCTGTCCTGGAAGAGGTTGAGTTGCTATCGCCTTCCACCGCAGCCACATGGTCCGCATGATTGCCTATGTCATCGTCGAGGGTGTCGAGCATCGAAGCCATGCTCCGGTTACCAACTGACGGAGTCTAAGTGCAAAACGAGCGGCATCGGCTGCTATTTTGGATGGCACAGAACGCATCCCACTTGAGCCACGTCACGTGGCGAAAGTGCAAAGTCAGGATGGAATACTTTGGTCAAGTGAAATCATGTATGACAATGGCTGATCTTCACATATAGACGGATAGACGGATAGACAGATAGATAGCCCGACACTCCAACCACCTTTCGATCCATCAGTGCGCCCTTCCATCCATGGTCACAACAACCAAACTCTCCTATAGGTTTCCTATCTTTGAAACTTCCGCCACCTCCTTGTGCGGTACTACTGGTAATGATGGATAATTCGCAAATGGTTTCAATTACAAAGTATCAAAAAATGGTGTAATATCTGAATGATGAATAATCATCTATAATCGTCTATAAATGTTTTCAAGCCCGATATTTTTGAGTATCCAACTATAGATGTTTATAGCCCCATTGAGCCATAGCTATTTCTCATGGTATTAGTATAGCTATCCACTGAGCCTCAGACATGCCAGCCATTCGCTGCCGCGACCTCACTAACCTAGCACAGCAACAAGTTCAACAAGGCCACAAGGATGGGCACCGGATTCCCAACTGCGACCAGAAATCAGGGACCAGCTGTGTTTCACCATCCAAAAAAAACATGGTGGAACCGTGAAACTCATCCTGTTAGGACTGACAAAATCATCATCCGGGTGCCTCTTTTTGCCGTGACGCAGCCCGTTCCTAGCCGTCGCCAGGTTTTTCTCAGAAAGGAGTTGAAATCCCCAAAAACCAAAAAAAAATGCCAGGTGGTCTGATCAATATCCTCCTGTTTCCTTTGGAACGAAACTATTTCGTATTTCTTAAGATATTCAAAAACAAACATCGTTACCTAGCCAGTTTTCAATATTCTCCAATCCATCCATCCATCCATCCATCACAATCCCAACATCACCTGGATCCGACACCAAGCTGTGCCCAGGTCCTGCAGTTCCACCAGGCTTCGCTTGTGGCTCTCAGCTAGCTCTGAGAGCGCCTCCGCTTGTTGCCCCACGCGTTCCGCAGCCGCTTCCCAGGCAGAGACCTGTTGGATCGCTGGATCGTTGAATCGTTCGCGGCAAAAAAAACCAAGGGAACAAATCGGCAACATACCCAAAAATATGGAGATGTCTTGGGATTTAGTGGTATTTGACCAAAATATGGCGTTTGTTGAAGCTCACGGATGACTGTCAAAGGGCCAAAGGGTGGTGAAAAAATGACAAAAACCATCCCAACAACCACTGAGTAACCACTGAGTAACCACTGAATGTTGAAGGTTTAAAGAGGTTCTTTTCAGATGCTTACCCACCAGAGATATTCTTTGCCAAGGTGTTCCCGCCTCCTTGGTCGTAGTGCTGGGCACGAAACGGCCCAAGGGCGCTAGGAACCCTGCCACCTCTACAAGTGTCACAACAGGTGAGTTTTGCTGCACCACCCAATGAAGGATTCCATGTTCAAAGCAAACGATGAATTCTGGCACTTTCCAGCTTTCCAACTGCGCCTCTGGACAGGAGCGATTGATTTGGCTCAGAACCTGAATTTTGTTGGCGTTCAATCACTTTGTTGCCAGTGGCGAAGAAAATTAAATTAATTAAATCCTCAAAACACGGCTTTGTCTGAGAATATGGGTCAAAACCTTGTACCCCTGGTGAACATCAAAATAGCTGGTAAATGGATGTTCATCCCTCTAAAAATGGTATTAATAGGTATTGATCCATACCCAAATCCCTTGATTCATCATTTCCTCCATTCATCGTCCATTCATCGTCCATTTCCGGCGCACGGTGAGAAGTTCATCCCTTTCGGCCACCACGGCAGCGTAGGATTCAGCGCCGTCGTCACCAGTCCTGGGATCCTCGGGGAACTGGTGATTTGACAAAGCCAAAAAGAGTCGATAAATCTGGTGGATACATACATACATATATATATATAATGTACATATATACATATATAATATATATATATATATTATGGGTGACCATATATATATATATATGTTCAACATATTATGAAAACTTACCTGATTTTGCGATTGTGTTCTCTCGGACCTTGTTTTGTCGGTTCATTATTCATCGGGTATACCACCAGACTGAGTTCTACCAATTGTTGTAATGAACCTTTGAAAACCTTAGGGTTTACTGCTGTTTTTTTAACCACTGCCACCTCAAATAGGGAGAAAACAATACCCTGAGGCTCTATACGGCTCTTAAGGTACAGAGGTCTTGGATAGTCTTGGCGCCCCAAAAAAAATCAAAAAATATAAACAGCAAAACATGAGGTAAACAAATCAAAACCATGGTAAATCTCTGAATTTTGAGGATAAAAGCAATGGATCACCCATCGTCCTGCGTTTCTTTGGAGATCTCCGCTTCATCCAGTGCCAAAGCCAAGGTCTGGAGCTGTTGTTCCAGCTCCTGCGAAGCAACGGCAACGGCAGAGTTTCTGCAAAAATGGCACCTGGGACACACTGGTGATGAAAAAACTGCTTGCAAAAAATGATGATGATGATGATGATGATGATGATGATGATGATGATGATGATGTTTCGTATGTGGTGTAGATGTACGAACAGTCGCCTGGAAGCGATGTGTTCTGCTCTCGACAGCTTCCTAGGTATCAGATGGATGTTTGTAATCACCAATTATAAATCATGATATGATGATATGTTCACACAGTAACAACAATATATCATATGAATCATATGACAACTATTATGTATATTAACATATCATATCATTTATATATATACTATATATATATGTCATATACCCTCTGGCCATTTAACATAGCCATGTAAAATGGCCCATTTATAGATGATTTCCCAGCTAGAAACCTCCATTTATTTTTGAGATTTTCCATGGCTATGTTAGTCATAACCAGATGGTAATTACCATCTGGTTATGACTAACATAGCCATGGAAAATCAGCATTTTTAATAGGTAAACCATCTATTTCTATGGTCCATTTTCCATGGCGATGCTCCACACCTTCCCACCAGCTCCCTCGGCCTCCCGCTGTTGTCGTTGACTCTGCCGTTCCCGGAGCCTTGCCACCTCCACAGCACTTCGCGCAGCCTCCAGCAGGTCGCACCTAATGAGGGCCCCAATGCTGAAATCAGAGGAGAAACTGATGGTGATTTAATGGTGATTCATTGGGATTTATTGGGATTTATTGGGATTTATTGGGATTTAATGGTGATTTAATGGTGATTTATTGGGATTTATTGGGATTCATTGGGATTTATTGGGATTTATTGGGATTTATTGGGATTTAATGGTGATTTAATGGTGATTTATTGGGATTTATTGGGATTCATTGGGATTTATTGGGATTTATTGGGATTTATTGGGATTTAATGGTGATTTAATGGTGATTTATTGGGATTTATTGGGATTTATTGGGATTTATTGGGATTTAATGGTGATTTATTGGGATAAACAACAGAGGTATGGGATTTATTGGGATTTAAACTGATGGTTATTTATTAAAATTTTGGGATGACAAGGGGATGAAAAAAAGGGATGTATCATTTGGAGAACTGTATCATTCCCTGGATGTATCAGCCCAAAATTCAGGGGGATGAAAAAAAGGGATTTTATGAGGAATGAGATGATCCATGATGTTTTTTTTCAAAATATGATTTGTGCTAATAGCCAGTTAAACTGGCTGATTTTTAGCCTGAGAGAATTGGGAGGTATTGGCTACAAATTGTGAAGAATCGTCCCAGTAGGAATCAAGGGGGATATCAATAGCTTTCAAGCGATAAAACAAAAATAGATGTTGTTCACAAAATAGTGTGGCCACCAAAAAAAAATGGAGACCCAAAAAACGGCAAAAAACGTCGAGAATTTTCGGGGTTTGACCAACTAAACATCTAGATATGGAGGATTCAACCACTGAGATGAAACTTAAGGCACTCTAAGCCCGGATTTACCCTCTGGTTATGACATTCACAGTTTGCTGTGGAAAATCACCATGCTATGAAAATAGGTAAACCATCTATTTCTATGGGCCATCTGTACCATGGCGAACTGTTAAATAGCCAGATGGTAAATTAAAACCATTGAAAATGTGTTGAACAAATCGAAGACTCAGTAGACTGAGTAGACTCAGTAGACTCGTAACTCGGGGCCAGGCTTCACTTGCAAAGCCTCACACTGCTTGGAGAGAGCACCCACCTCCAGCGGAGGCGATGTATCTGTGATGTCACGTCAAGTTGTTGAACCTAGCAGTTTTCCTCGTTGTGTTTGTTGATCCCTAGTTCTTGGTCATACATCCGTGATATCGCTGCTGGCTACCCCAAATCTCCACAAACTTCCATCTATTCATATCACGTCGATCGCCAAGATTTCAATGTGGTAGTTATTTTTTCAATGTCAGTAAATATAAAATAATACCATTTTAATTCAATGTTATTAAATATAATTATATTTATCATTTTTATGTGCTAGTTCTATTATATATAAATATAATTGAAAAGATAAATGGAAAAAAATGAAATAAACTAACACATCCCCAGATGTGTTGCTCCATGTTGGTCCATGGCGGATTTTCGGCGAATTTTCGGGCCGCGCCTTCCAAAGAAGGATGGTTTTGTCCTCATCGGTGGTGAGCTGCCGAAGCTCATCATTCTCCGTTTTCAGCTTTTGGACCTGACTTTTGCCAGAAAAACACCAGCCTCAAAGATCGTCCAATGCACTTGGATTGATTTTTTTGGTTTGACGCATCTGAAAATCAATGGCTCTGCAATTCAACACATCTGCAAAATGTGTAAAGCATTGTTTGTAAAGTGATCTTGAGATATCATAAAATATCTTCAACAGATACTTCAACTATCTCAACTGTCCCAATTTCTCACATCTGCCCACGAGATCCTAGAATTGGACTGTGCCATAATAAATGGCACCTCTTGCCGCAGATCTCGTAGCTCTTTGTCTTGCATCTTGATCAAATCCTTAAAATGTCCAGCCACATCCTGCAGTGAAGCGTCGAATCTATGATCGAGAATGAATCAGTACCCTCTGGTTATGTCAAAATAGCTACTGAAAATGGCCATTGAAATAGTCGATTTTCCCATGAAAAATGGTGATTTTCCAGTTCGTTGTGTGACAGTTTACCATGTCGGGAAATCTATGGCAATCTATGGGCATCCGGAATCATCGCACCAGCAACAGCACACCATCTCCTCAGCCATCCCTTGGTGTGGAGCGCTTTCGCCCCGCTGAAGCCAGAGTTGTACCTCGCCATGGGAATCCTTCCATGGGAATTCCATGGGAATTCCATCAGACTCCCAGAGGGTTGAGATGGTTTGAGGCTTCGACCATGGCATCCTGGACCTTCTGAAACTGTAGTGCCACCCATTCCTGGAAACCTGGACGATAGCGACTCATCATGCCCGGCTCGTCCAGGCTGAGGCTACGCAGGAAGTCCTGGAGAAATATCGGGTTGACCTGGAAAAACACTGGACATTGGAAACCCCAGAGAAAACGTGAACCATCAAAAGTATATCATTCAAAAATCATGTGTCTATATTATATGTACATATAATTATCTATATGTATATATATATGTACTATTAATTTATTGATAAACGAATTAATTCATGTTTTGAATGCCTTAAGCCAACATTAAGCCGAGTCGTCCTCCGAAGCCCTAGTGAACATATCCACACCTCAGCATCGTCATCGCACCCATTTTGAGCGACCCAAAGTCATCGGTTGAAACCATGAAGTACCCTCTGGTAAACATACAAAAAGCTATCGAAAATGGCCATTTATAGTGAGTTTTCCCATTAAAAAATGGTGATTTTCCATAGCTATGTGACAGTTTACCAGAGGGTATCAGAAACATCCCAATGAAAATCATTCACAAAAAAAACATGAATTTTGCATCAACATCCTGCATCCATTCATTATATTCACTATATTTCATTGTGAAAAATAAAACAAAAAACCACCAAGAAACTGAAAAAACCATCTATCAAAAGCATTCAAAGTTATGAAAAACGGTATGAAAAGATCCATGAAAACCGCAGATTCAGCTTCAGACCTTTTGAGGCAATGATCTCCATAAGTTGTGAAGAAGTCACCAAGGAGCCCTGCAACGAGTTTCGTTGCGTTGAGTGATCTCTTTCTGAAAAACAAAGCCGCGGAAAATCTCTCCGTTTTTTCTGGCTACGGCTATGGTCCAATGGTATGGCTGTGTTTTTTTTTCTATGGGTCAAATATCTTTTCGCTTCTCCATATTCTCATATATTCTCCATGTACGTTCATGCCATTTTCACACGAGGCACCCCCAAAATTCCGTGTCAGATGGTCAAGTTCCTGTGCTGTGCTCGCTGTGCGCCTGGTTAGGTAGTTCAAGAAGGCATGTCCCCAGCACCAATGCTGCCAGGCCGTAAACCTCCGCAAAATATGAAGTCAATGGGGGCACCAATTGGTCCGAACATCCCATTCGGCAAATCTCAATTTGATCGAAACAGAGAAATGAAATGAAATGAACATCCCAAATCAATCCAAAATCCTTAAATAATGATTCAAATACTCCAATCGTACACGGTTTTGGCCATCAGATGTAACTCTGACGGATCGCAGATGCCACCGCGGCACATGCGGCACGTGGCTCGTCGTTGAACTGAAAGATTCCAGCAATGCCATCAGTTCCGGAAGCAGAGCAGGTGAAGATACAAGCACCTGGAAATCAAAACAAAAACATCAAATAAACACGTTGCAAAATGCTGCAAACATTACAGGTTTCATAAGCTTCATAAGCTTCATACGCTTCAGGCTTTTATCAAAATCTGGGGAGGTGATGCTTGGGACACCGATTTGTTTTCTCTTTGAGGCCACCAATGCCACCAATCATCAGCTGACGCCTCTGCAGCGGCTGGACAGTCATGGCACCATTCTGCCAAGAGTTGCAGCAACGCACAAAGACCCGCACTTGCATCGCCCCCCTGAGAGGTTCACCAGAGGCAAAAAATTCACTGCGAAACGAAAAATTCCTCGTTTTCTGTCATGAACTCTCAATTTCTGAACAAAGATTGTACATCTTTATCATCTTTGGATCATGTTTGTTGAATCTTTAGGCTGCAAAATTCTGTATCCATCACAATCATCACATCCACATCATCCCGTGACATCCACAGCATCCATGGCATCCATGGCATCCATGGCCTGTTTCGCTTTCGGCTCGTTCCGCCAGGCTCGCGCCAGTGCTGCCGTGGGGCCCAGCAGCGTCGCCAGCAGCGCGGGTTGTGGCGCCTCTGCGTCTGGGGGCCTCCAGCTGCGGCTTCAACGGTGAATTTCTGCGCTTGGAACATCTGATTTCGCTTGAAAACATCATGGAATTTGGTGAATTTCTGTGCGAATTTCTGTGTCTGCGATTTTTTGTGGACTTTGGTGAATTTCTGTGGGATTTCTACTGATTATATGGTTGGGGTAGGATCATCCTTCATGCTGGCCTCGCAAGTCGTAGGCGCAACTGGGGCCCGCTGCGGATGCAGGTTCCCAGCGCGCGTGCAGCAAACCAGGTGTTGGCATCTGATGGCCACCAAACCTGATATCAACAGATGATATCAGATGGTTGTGGAAGGTTGTGTAGCTGGATGGTATAAGTTATGACTTAGTTCCAAGATGTTCTAATTTGTTATAACTAATTATACCACGTTTTTACATGTAATTTTAGTCACTTTAGAATTTCCAATCTCATCTCTCTCATTCCACACTGCCGGGACTCACCTTGCTGCAAGGTGGTCTTTTTTTTCATCTGGAAATTTCTGACGGTAAACTGACCATTTTCCCCACATTTTCCCAGGTTGACCATCCTTTGGTTTCGATGAAATTCTGCCAGGCCACGTTTTGCAACGTCTGAAGGGGCCCAACCTCGAGCCTTTGATCTGCTGTCCGGAACGCGGCCAGCAAGAGAAGTCCTGGGACATCGGTCCACGACAACAACGACAACAATGGGATTCACCAAGGGATCTGTAGATATGGAAAATCACCATGCTATTAATGGGTAAATCACCATTTTTAATGGGTAAATCACCATTTTTGATGGCTAAATCAACTATTTCGACTGGGCCATTTTCAAGTTCGCAAACTGTTTGTTTACCAGAGGGTACATGCAACAAAATACAAAAATGGTATGTAGTTGATATAGCAGAAATGAGAAAGAGAGACCACCAAAGACAGCAAACCAAGGACTATTAGTATATTCATCTTCTCTCATATGGATAGATCATCAAGGATGTCCTGAAGATATCATATCAATTCATATCAATTCATATCAGGCAGTGTGTCAAAACCTTGTACCCCTGGTGAACATCAAAATAGCTGGTAAATGGATGTTCATCCCCCTAAAAATGGTATGTATAGGTATTGATCCATAGCCATATGGGGGTTGCTTATAGCCCGGGGGATCCCCATTTTACACCAAAACATCTCGAGTCACCATGGCTTTCAATTTCCGGATGTGGTACCTCCAGACGGCATCTCACCCTGGGCAGTCTCCGGCTGCGTTGCCAAGACCTGCAGCTGGGGCTAGACTATCTATACTAACTAACCTCAAAATCCATGAAAATCCATGAAAATCCATGAAAATCCATGAAAATCCATGAAAATCCATGAAAATCCCTGAACATCCGATGGTTTACCACATGTTTACTACTCAGTTCCATCAGTTTCCATCAGTGTCCCATTTTCAAATTGGCAAAAAATGGGCAAAGTCAGGATTTTCCTCCAAAACCAGCCAGCCAGCGAGGCTCCGCCTCCCGCACATCAGCACTTCGCTCCAGACCCGTGGCCACCAGGACCTGCCAGGGGGGGCACCCTGCCGGCCATGTCGGCTGGAAAGCCGATTCCCTGGCTGACAGCTGACCTCGATGGCCGCTCGGAGATCCAGGGGAGCGGATCCCTGCGGCCGTGGATCATCGAGATGGATCTTATTTTTGGAAAAAAAACCACAATGTCTCCATCAATCCAATGATTCCAATGTTTATTAAACCACATTGTTCACATGACTCAAGTTTAGACCCATCTGAAATGTTTCAGGAAAAACAACAAGTCTGAAGTTGTGAGATATGTGAGATATGTGAAATGTCCAACGAAGCCTCTCCGAGAAGAATGGCAACCATCCTGTCCAGCAAGGATCTTCCCTGTAGCATGGCCTCACATCATCAGAAAAGGCCATCAGATCATTGGGAGGTGTCCAAAGTCATTAGAAATAACCCCCAAATCATCCATTTTTGCCACACGTTCCATCAAAAATAGAACCATCCAGCGATAAAGGGGTACCCCCATGACTGGCTGGAAACCTCCATTCTGAATGAACTCGAGTATATGAAAACGCCGATACTGATGATTTTCAATAATTCTGGGATCATTGGATTCTTCATGTTCTTCGGTTGTTCCCACTGAACTTGATCATCAACTGGTGATTTTTGGGGGGATCTCTGATCTACCCTCTGGTAAACTATCACATAACTATGGAAAATCACTATTTTTAATGGGAAAATCCACTATAAATCACCATTTTCAATAGCTATTTTGACATAACCAGAGGGTACCCCATGACTGGCTGGCCTTGAAGCACCCCAGAGACGCTTCAGGAACAGCGCGGATGGCTGCAGCCAGCGTCTGAGCAGATTCAGATGAGGATTGCCCAACAGTCAGCCAAGTGGATTAATGTGTATATATATATATGTCTATATATACACATATGTATATACATATATATATATACACATACATACATACATACATACATACATACATACATACATATATATACATATATATTATGTATATATATATACACTGATTTGATGTGATTTGATCTGATGAAAAACTATATCATATTCTGTCATATCCGTTGCCCAATTCTGAGATGCGGGTATCCGCCCCTTTGGGCTCACTAAAAGATGACAGTAACATGTTTACCCAACGGCCTCTGGGTTGAGAATCCAATGGATCAAAAATGAATCAAAACCTATGAAATTACCATATGACTGGGAAATAAAGATCCATTCACCAAGTTATTTTCTCTATTTTGAGGTACCAGTTGGGTACCGGTACCAGGGTTTTGACCCATACCATGACATTTGGATGTAGGATGAAGGATCAGCCGCAGGCCTCAGTTGCTTGGAGCCGCAGTTGATCAAATTGAGGATACGGAAGCACCTTTTGGACGTGCCACATCGTGCTGGGGAAAAAAAAAACATCTCTGAAGCTTTGGGAAATCTATGGAAATTGGATGAAATGTGGTGACTTCCAAATATCTTACCATATTTGGATCCATATCTAACCATTCAGAAAAAGCCCTTGAAGTCGATTGGGGATATGACCAGCCATTGCCTCGGCACCAGCCTTGCCTCCAGGCAAACCATTTCCACCAAACCGGCCGACTGAACCTAGCAGTCAGCAGGCCACATCAGGCCAGCTTCAGTGGCATCACTGGCATCACTGGCATCACTAACACTCAGGACACGGCCAAGGTTTTGGAGTTTTGCTCTGCCTCCAAACATCCAAAACATCATCAAACATCCAAAACATACATCGAATCCACATCGAATCCACATCGGCTCCACATCGGCGATGTTTGTCGAAGATCTGACCTCGTTCCCAGCTTTCGATGAAACGAAGGAAGCCACGCTCTCCTGATCCAGCTCCCATCGCTGCGTACGACAAATGCTGATATCATCGCCGTTGCATGGTTTGCATCTTGAAAATCATTGAAAAACTAAAACTCTAGGAAACTGTTTTGGATATCAATTTCTTCACATCGCTGATCACTCTGATATCCTGTTCACATAAAAAAATTCTTTATGGATCTCCGCCGATTTAGATCAGCTTGACATCTACATCGTACATCTCCATATCCAGGTGACTTAAAACTGGTGGTGTATCCCAAATCATCCTGATGACTTGGGGATGACTTAAGAAACCCCCCATCTCCAGCTGTCCAGCAGCACGGTCGCCACATTTCGCAGTCCCATTGCCCAATCACTGGCCTGGTGTGCAGTGTTCATGGGTGTCTGAAAATTGGGAACCAAAAAAAAAAAACTACGCCGTTTTCAGAAAATCCCATGAAAATGGGCTTTGAAATTTAGGAATCTCCCCATTGTTCATCAATGTATGGGAAAGTTGATTAAAACAAATGAGCTAGCAGGCACTGTAGACATACCAAGACACTCCAAAGCATACTTCAAAATCAGCAACTAACATGCTTGGTGAGTGATTCATCGATAGATTCCCATCTTGGTCATCTAGGTCATCAAATACCTACTTCTACTATTGATATCTGTTGATCTGAATTCTGAAATAGTGAAATCATGTGTGAAATCTCTAAATTTAGATTCAAATAGTATGAAACAGTATGAAATAGTGATATTCTGAATATATTCTGAATATCTACTATTCCTACATATTCCTACTATCAAAATCTCAATTTTGAACCCCCAACCCACCAGACCATAGCTACCTCCGACAGACTCAAGGCAGCAAGCACGGCACGAAGGCTACGAATCAAGGCTGAGAGATGCCCTGCCTGCGGAGATCGAAGTTGGGATGTTTCTGGTACATTAAAAACCAGCACTTTGTCAATGGCCATTTCAGGAACCGATTTATTGGAGGTACCATATAGAAGGCCTATATAAGGCCTATGTGAAGGTAATATGGGACATGTTAGGATCCTGAAATTCCCATTGACTTTGGGATCTGGTTTCCATCATGCCAATGTTTTGCCTTCCAGCCCCCCCCGCCCCGCCTCGCGCATGTATTTTTGTGCCACTGGCCCTTGCCCAACCAGCTGCAAAACACAAACCTCCAGGACACAAACCAACATTTTTTGAGACCAAAAGACAAAAAAATGTCTCAAAATGTCCCATGTTCATCCATTGGAAGTATCAAACCATCCAACTTTCAGTGGGACTCTAACCCTACTGGCCCTGCATCCCAAGGTCCCATGTTTTAAAAATCCATCCCAAGGACCCCCTGCGGCTCCGACACACGCATCTGCTGCAAGGCCCAGAAAGGAAGCCTCAGAAGCGCTGTCAGAAGCTGACGGAAGCCTGGGGCTATTTTCGTGGGACATCGGAGCTAAGAACCAAGCTGATGCGGAGCCTGCACAGTGCGAAAATGATGCTGATCCAATGGGTTTGTCGTCTCAAAAGGGGTGCTTGACCCAAATCTCATGGTGTAGAAAAAGCGCGTAAAATATGTTCAAAATATCGTTCGCCTCTATTTTTTGGAGCAACTTAAAGTTACATCCCTGGGAAAACCCAAACGAAGCTTTCCCAAATTCCAAACCAACGGGGACGAGCACGCGAAACATCTCAAGGGGGTCAACAAAAATCGCACCGAAAAAACTGTAGATCATTTGCCTTCAAAATCAAGGAAATTGGCAAAATCCATTGCCATGTCTTGTAAGATGTTGGATTACTGGATGCTATCCCGAAATATTTGAAAACCACCCAAAGCAGGAAAAAAACACAAAAAACATGCCAAAACATGCCCAAACTCTGCCTGCAGAACTCCCAGCGTTGAGGGCATGCGAAGCAATCGCCAACAGCGCCTTACGACTCCCAGGAGTGCCCCAGCAATCGCAGATCGGACAGATCGATCAATTCGATCAGCGCCTCAGCACCATCCTGGAAAGTCACGATCATCCGCACGTCTCCATCATTGGCAGTCACCAAGCGAAGAAAGCGAACCTGGAAATGTTGAAATGACAAAAATGCGACTGCCACGATTGCGAAATCCCAACAGAAATTGGATCTGTCTTAACCACAACTGGGTCTTGTCTTTTGATCAGAAAATTCCGAAATCGTGACCAGCTGGCCTCTACATCCAGCTGCGGATGTTTCAACGGATGTTTCAATCTGTCAGAAACCCAAGGTGATGTGGGGATGTGGGCTACAGGTCCTCAAACGGGCGATGGATTTTGACATGTAACATGACATGTAACATGACCTATCCCCATATCCGATGACATATGGGCATTTCCGTTTCGTCATGGGGGTGCCCCGGGTACCATCATCCATTTGAATGAGATTTTCCACTATAAACCATCCAGCTATTGAGGTATCCCCATTTCTGGAAACCCATTGAGGATCCAACACATTCCGCACACAGCGCAGCGTCTTCGGCTTCCCAACTGCAGTTCTTTGAATCCTGACATCAGATCCACCATCCGATTTCCATGAGTTGGGACAGCACAATTGTCACATATGGAGAAAATTTTGGGGGTACAAACCAACCAAACTTTGCTGAAAACTTGGTGTTTCCCCAAATCTGCCCAGAATCTCCCCAACCATTCACTTATTTATATCTATTATTATCTATTTACATATTTTATAACTCACAAGTCTTCCAATTTATCTGAGTGAATGGCTGAAAATCCACTATTTATGGTTGTTTTCCCCAGTCAAAACCTCCATTTTCTCGGTTTTTTCCACCTTTGATTCTCGGAGGGCCCTATCTCCATCCCATCTCCTGTAAGATCTCAATCAATGCCGAGATGGACTCTGGATCACTCAGCAGATGTCGCCCCAAGACCGCGCTGGTCTCGGGGTAAACGCGACGCAATAGAGCCAAACCTGGCGACGTCAGAAATTGGTTTGCTTTGAAATGGTTTTGACAAGGGTGAACGATGTGTAATAGTGTTTACTGCATTTAAATATGTATGAAATAATATCAAAATTTCCTATAAATCTATAAATTTCAAGAATGAGCCATGGATTGCAGGTGGATGCCATCTCCGGCCTTGCGTTCGGGATGCAACACCCTGTGCCTTCCATTTGGGTCGCTGGTAAGTGGTGGGTGGTGGGTAACCGGGTAACTGCTTCATTGGTGCATGTTCATCATGTCCATCATGTCCATTAAAAAATGACTGGTTGTTCATCCGCTCCAATTGGTTCATGTGGTGCATGAAAACCTCATTCACCAAAAAAACTGATACCCTCTGGTTATTTAACATAGCCATGGGAAATGGCCCATTTATAGATGATTTTCCCATTAAAACCTCCATTTATAAGGGATTTTCCATGGCTATGTTAAATAAACAGATGGTACTACCACTGATTTGTAACTACTAAATTCATCATAATTCATCTAAATCGTCCTCCAATCCTCCATTTCTTCATCGGCCTGCAAGAGCTTCACCATCGCCTTGCCATTCTCCGTTCTTCGCACGATCTGTTCGTGAAATGCACGTAACTCCTGGCACTAAATCAAGGCCCTGTTGTGGGAGCCACAAATGGGGCCAGCCAAATTTTTAGTACGGAGCTTACTCCATCCACAAATGGGGGGTGAATGAGTCAGTGGTACTCAAATACTTGATGATTCTCTAATAGATTGGCCACAAACCCATACGTATATTACCCTCCAGTAAATTAACATAGACCCTGCCAGTTGTCGGGGTTGGAAGACTAGTTTCCACTACAAATTGGTCATTTTCAGGGTCTATGTTAATTTACCAGGGGGCATACCTTGAACCATCCTTTAATGAACAAAAGATGGGCTGGTGATACACCCACCAGGGATGCTGCACCTCTGGAGTTGTGCCGGTCGAATCCAAAGCTTGACCCATACCATTCAAAGTCCTGGAAGCAAAGCTGCGAAGCTCCAGAAATTCCAAATTTCCAAATCATTCCAGCGCTTGGATTTCTCGGATTTCTCGGAGGGATGTCCTTGCCAAGGGTCCAGCAGCCAGTTTGGCCGACCTGTACCACCGCAATCTGATACAGCTGGCAAGTCTTATGGCAAGTCTTATGGCAAGTCTTATGGCAAGTTCGTCAGATTTCATCAGGTGCACCACTGCTTTCCTCCGAACGATGTGACTCATATGACATCATGGCAGACCATCTGAGTCCCTGTCTCCACTCGGCAGAGTGCAGCACAGACCACTGGCACCACACGATCCTACAACCACCACATCTGCGTAAAAAAATCTGGTCAAAAATGTGTTGCAATTCTTGTGGAGCTCCATTCATTTTTGACAAAATCAGTATCAGTGGCCAATTTTGCTGGAAGTTTGGACAAAAAAAACGCTATCCATCACAGGTCCATCACAGTAGAACCGCGCTTCAGGTGACGTGCAAAAAACCTGGCGAGCCCTGGTAGGTCCTCCACAACCCATCCATGAAGGATGGTCGGTGTTTGGCATTGCGCAAGTCCCTTCGGCCCCGTGGCACCACTATGCACCACTATGCACCACTCACCCCATGGCAAAGTGGGTCTGAAAATGTGCCAGAAAATCCCATGCTTTCGAACATCATCCATCATTTTCCATTATTTTCCCATCATTTCCCATCCATGTCCCATCATTTTCCATCATGGTCTCATTGAAATCATCGTTTTTTCCACTACATTCCCCCCATTTTTCATCAGCCAACAGCCACAACAAGGCCACCTCCAAGCGCTTGTAGGCACCCAGAAGCGCTGCCTGGGCTTCAGGACTTGGGCCCTCATCCCAACCAAGGCCCGGTGACCCATGGTGACCCGGTGACGGAAAATCGTCCCCGGCGCCTCATCTGTGCCAGCCAACTGGATCTCCTCCGATCGAAATCGGACCACAAAATAAGAGACCAAGAGATCTTTGACATCATTAAAATCAAAGATCATCCATGTTTTTTCAAAGTCTTTCATGTCCTTTCTAGATCATACATTGCACATCACAAAAATGTCAACATGTTAAACAATTTCGAAAAAGAAATAAACTGCATTTAATAGATAGGACGTGTCCTGAAAAAATCTGGAAACCCCCAAAATCCAGTCATCTTCCAACCTCCAACACATCATCAAGGTCGACCCCGGCATCGATCTGCTGAACGGCAGAGTCGACCTGTAACAAAGGACAAGACTATGGGGGTATAGGGTTTATATAGGGTGTATATAGGGTTTATATAGGGTTTATATCCCAGTAATTTCTAGATCTGTTGGCTGTTGGATTGATCATGGTTTATCACTAAAACCCGGTAGAAGGAAAAATTACAATAATTCAGCCTGCAAATAGTTGAAATAAGATCAAATAAGCGCAAATAAGGGAGATATGGTTTATATCCCAGTAGTATATATCAAAACATGATGATGGGATAGGAATACTGATAGTCTGATAGTAATGATATGGGATATATATATATATCCCATCATTCATAGATTCATTCCCAACAAAATTAAGGCAACCCAATGCCAATAAACCTACCATTTGGGGATGGTAAACATACATACCAACCACCCATGGATCCATGGTGACTTGGGGTGACTGGGTGACTTGGGGCTGGTTTGTCTTAATCCCTGCTGGATTGATTGACCCAACGTGGCTCTATGAACTGACCATGGGCCAACAAAGAGCCTTAGCCCAGTGGATCCACTAGAAATCATGCCTCCTTCTCCACATTTCCGACCACATTTTCCACCTGGCGCGCTTTGCATGCGCTTTGGGCGCGCAGAGTTCTGAATGGAATTGGCAAGCAAAAAATCACTTCCACTTTATCATTTTAATCCCCAAGTGCACAACTTGTATTAAATTGTATATCAATAATTATCAATATATATATATATGAAGATATATGGAGGTTTCCTAAAATGGGGATACCCCCATCCAACTCATCCAACTCGTTAGATCCCAAAGCAAAAAATCTTGAAATTTCTTGGGGATCCATGACTTGGATGATACCCTTTTCTTACGAAATGTGCGTTAAACACGTCGGGAATTTTCGGGAATGATCCATTTCATCAATCCATTTCATCACTAGTTTCATGTCATCATCCCAGCCCCAGCAACCCATCCAGCAACCCTACGTGTTTAACGCACGCACCAGTAAGTTTTTGTAACCATTATAACTACCATTATGTATATATATATATACCATAATACTAATCACCATTAAATACCATTAAATACCATTAAATACCATTAAATACCATTAAATACCATTAAATACCATTAAATACCATTAAATACCATTAAATACCATTAGAATTATAGATTCATAGATTGATATGATGGTATATAACTATATGGTGATATATATATATATATATATAGCATTAAATACCATTATAGATTGATATTATGGTATTATTAAACACCATTAAACACCATTATCACCATTAAATACCATTAAATCACCATTAAATCACCATTAAATACCCGTAAGTTATATACCATTATAACTACCATTATATATGGTTATTATACCATAATTAAATACCATTATAGATTGGATTTTAGAAAATCACCATTAAATCCCATTAAATCATCATATTAATCACCATTAAACACCATTAAAATCACCATCAAAGATTGCTGACCATCAAAAAATCTGCGCCGAGCAGCATTTTCCACCACCCCTTCAAAGGTCTCACCGATGGAGTCGATAAACGAGAACAGTGCTGACGCCATCCGTAGGAACACCTCCGGGGAAAGAAGTTCACCAAGCGGTGAAACGCCATCACAACAGGAAGATACAGCAAGTCATGTGGTAAAATGTCGTAAAATGTCGTAAAATGTCGTAAAATGTCGTAAAATGTCGTAACATGTATATGTCAAATTGATGCAAAATGATTGAAAATGTTGTCAAACATGTGTTTAAAAAAACTCAGAGGCAAGTTTTCAGTCAACCTTTGCCCCCCTTTTGCTACTATGTGCGCAAGTCTTTTCATCTGACCTTGCAGACGTCATCTGTACTTTCCATGAACGATCTGCAGGGCTATGACAGCTATCGAATCTGTGCCACACGTGTTTTACGTGTCGCGAGCTCAAGGGCTTCACAGCCGACTTCGCGGAAGATGAGGTTAGCAGAAATCACCAAGTGGCTATGATAGCTACATATAAATACCCTCTGGTTATTTAACAGTTTGCCATGGAAAATCACCATGCTATTAATAGGTAAACCATCTATTTCAATGGACCATCTATACCATGGCTATGTTAGTCATAACCAGAGGGTATAGCCAACCAATCCTTTGAAGTCGACCGCAAGCGCGAAAATCTTGGCCTCAAAAAGCCATTTTGGGCCACTCTTGGCCTGCTGGAATCACTTTTTTTTGGTCACAGACGGTCACAGATCTGAGGAGATCATCGTGACAGATGAAGAGATTTTTCAAGTCAGATAGAAGGACCTAAAAATGATACCCTCTGGTAATTTAACATAGCTATTGAAAATCACCATAGAAATAGTGGATTTTCCCATTAGAAATGGTGATGTTCCATAGTTTTTTGTATGTTTACCATGTCGGGTACGCCCAAAAAATGACCTTGGGGGGTTGAGTGTCCCCATTTTTGAGGGGATCTCAATATTGACCTTATCCAAGCATCATTTCACTTTCGGTTTCGGACCTTTTCTGGCCCCAGGGCCAACAACAACTTGCCAACGATGGGTGGATTGCGGCTCTGGCAGCCTCCGGTGAGCAGTCACAAACATGGAAGGACAAAAAAACTCATGAAAAATTATAGGACCGGATAACCCCACATGTTACCGGATAACCACCGGATACAGAACTAAAAACAAAAACCCCACACGTCAATGTGGGGAATAACATTTCTCAAATAGGTCAGAGTCATTTTGGATCCGTTTCTTCACCCCTTCACCCATTTCCAACCTTTTCGACACAGTAGGAACAACTGCTGTATGCGAAACGTCCCTGGCCTGCAATTGTGATGCCCACTGATAGCAAGCAATGCTTGGCAGCAGAATTGCCATGGACAGCCAAATGAGCCTGGCTGATTTTGGTTTCGCAGAGGAGTGTTTTGGACATATCAAATCTTGATCAACGATCAATGGATGGCTGGTGCCCCTTCTCACGAATTCGACAGCTGTCGCTCATCAAAAAAGTCAAAATCGCGGCAAAAGAGCACTGGAATATACTGGAATTGTCAAAATATGTCAAAATTGTCGAAGCTGAGGCGCCAAGAGAAATCCTTTTTCCCCAGTAATGGCCAGTCCACATACTCAAACAGAACGGTGGATACCTCGGCTCAATTCAAGGTGCCGGATGAAAAATCCAGGTTTTGCAACAGAATGGTACCCAAATTTGAGGCTTTTTTTTTTTTTCAGTTTTTCAACATTTTTCATTTGAAATTTCGAAAAAAACCTGCGACTTGAGGGCTACCACATGTTCAGACCCCGGGCTCAAAGCTCAAACTCTCCTTGCAGTTTCGCAACGGGAAAGATGGCCTTCAACGCGACAAAAGTGGCCAGAGCACCTGCGTGCTTCACAGAGAGCAAAATTCCCATGTTCCACAGGAGGTTGAAGACCACCTCGGAGAAGTTGGTAATTCTTCACCCCAACTGGATATTGATCATAGTATGTTACTATATGTATATTATATACGTTGCAATCATATTGTATGTATTCAATTATATTGCGTTATATTCAATTATATTATATTATTTATATATATATATATGTTTATATATATATATATACACATTGTATATTGACCAACAAAGCCACTTGGTTGAAGAAACCAGAGATGGCAACCAACAAAACATCCTGTTTCTTGTAAATCAAAGGTGATATGGACCTTAACCAACACATGCCCTGACAAAATGTTGCTTCCACAAAACGCAGTTAAATCATGATGAGAAGCAACAACAAGATACCCTCTGGTAATTTAACATAGCTATGGAAAATCGCCATTTTTATTGGGTAAATCCACTATAAATGGCCATTTTCAATAGCTATGTTAGTTTACCAGAGGGTACAAAGATTGGAAATAAAACAATAGTCAGGTGCTGAAGCCATGAAAAATATGGCAGCCGACCCGAGGTCATGGAGGGATCTGAGAAATGTCGGGATATGGGGATATTCCTCAGCTGTGGTGCAAAAAAGGACAAAATCAGCTGGCGAAGATACTGTAATCATCCCAGCACCAGCACCAGCTCTAAGTTGGACAAAAACATGTGACTTCAGCACCAAGAAAAGTGACTTGTTGTGGGCAAAAAAAACCACTTTACCCGGTGTTTTTTAATTAAGTGACTTGTCTGTATCACTGTCTCATGATGTTTGATCATCCCACAACATAGGAAAATGTTCAGGGAATCCAACCCAGGGATACCCAAAATATGCATCAAAATGCTATAGAAACGCAGTTTCCCATTGGTATCCTAAAACTTGGGTACCCCAGTCATCATCCAGTCGTCATAAGATCTGACCACTGACCAAAAACATCCAAAAACTGAAAGCCATGGTGACTTGGAAATCCCCTCGTTTGAAGAAACTTCCCTTTTTTCGGGTTCCCAATATGTGGGTAGCCCTAAATCATCCATATTTTAATGGGGATGATTTAAATTATAAACATTTATAAATGATAAGTCATCCAGCCCAATAGGGCTACCTATGGCTACCTCCATTTATATTTCCCCCATTTCGAAAAAGTCAAAGAATCTCTGAAAGCATCGGCCAGTCACATAGACCAACACGCAGAGCCCTGCCAACTCTCCGTGCTTGGCATCTGGACCACATGCATCTGCTTCGCCACTGAAGACACACGTAATGGCCTCCTAGGGTTAGGAACGTTTGTCAGGAGTTAGTCAGGAATGACCATATTTCTGGGCGAAAGGAAAATCAGAAGCAATTTGGACAATTTGAAGTTGGTCATTTGATGTAATTTTCTTGAGGAGTGTGGGAAAACCGCCATCATGTTTATCCTTCCATTTCACAGGTCAAACCATGAAACAAGTGGTTGAAGCTGGAGGAAATACATGTCACTAACGACACAACGAGAACCACTATTAACCATTAACCACTAGTAACCACTATTAATCACTATTAACCACTAGTAACCACTATTAACCACTATTAGAAAAGTGACATGATCTGCACCTTTGGGGGGTGTGCTACGTGTGCTACGGCAAAAATGGACTGAAAAGACCAGAGGAGGGAGAGAGAGAGAGAGAAAGAGAGAGAGAGACTAAAACAAAACAATTCAACGAAGCATCAGAATCTCAAATGACCAAAAACCACCGCTGGCCGACAGTTGTGACAACAGAACGCCTATAGCGAAGGATCTGAGAAAAACTGTGAGGAATGCTTGGCTCCAGCTTTGAGACATAGATATCTCAGAAAATCTTTGTCTCAGAAACATTCAGAAGATCAGATAGTTCCTGCTGTTTCAGCATGTTTCACAGTTTCTCATCCTTCAGATAGCTCCAGCTGTTCCCTTCCGATTGCTTCAGCAAATCGTTCAGAGGAATCAGCATCAGTGTCAGCGGCAGCCTCAGCAATGGATGGGAATGGATGGGACCTTTCCAAAGACCTGACCTTCCACAAGAAACGACGCATGACGCTGTCCAGGAACTGAAAGACCGCTTCATGGGAATTGATGAGGAAAATGTTCAAGCCAGTGCCACCCTGAAGATCTTGATCAGCTCGCCACGTCTGCGCTATTTTCACAGAGGTCACACATTGTCATGGGAAATTTGGCAACTTGAATCACTTGTTCATCACTTGTTCATCACTTGTTCATCACTTGTTCATCAAAAAAAGGCATCAAACAGCAGCAGTTCACATTTTTCATCTAAAAACTCTCGGCTCACCAGCTGAGTTCGCCATGGAGACAACGCCACTTGTCACCAGCGACTCACCGGCGGCCTTGTAGCGGGTGAAGATCAACTCTTTCACCACGAAGGCCACCTTTGGCGTTTCATCATGTGGGATCCACCTGCCATAAAGCCATGGAGTTTCCATAGTCATCAGGGTATCCCAATAGCTGGTTTTTTGCAGGGATCCCATCTAGAAATGGATGATTTGATAGAGGTACCCCCATGACGAAACGGAAACCTGCATATAAAGATATTTAAAGACATATAAAATATATAAACCTACCATGACTGATGGTACAATAAACATGTGAATATACAATAAACCACCCAATAAAATGGTGATGGTAAAAACATGTAAAAACGGCATTAACTTCACCACATTGTTGGTCGTTGAGCAAATACTTCTGCCATGTCACTGCATTGAAGATGCAACTGCCTTGGGTGAAAGCACTCAAAGAGTGGCACGGACGATGAAACTATACTGATTGGTGGTTTCAATTCATTTCAATGAGCCACCCCTCTGAAAAATATGAGTTCGTCAATGGGTTTCGGATGACATCCCATATATGAAATGGAAAATAAAATTCATGTTTGAAACCACCAACCAGTATAAACATGAAGTATATTAACGAAAGCAAACCCAAGCCTATCACATTCGATCACCAACTGTGACAACCTTCCAACCTTCGTACCGAGCGGCCACCCAAGACCACTGCGAAGAATGGATTTGAACCACTGGAGTCCGACTCGAAAGAAGGAAGAATTCCAATGACCTGGTTTTGAAGCCACAATTTTCCAACTCCCACAGAGTGTGCCGATTTTTGTGCCGATTTTCTGCAGCAAATATCGATGCTCTAAATTCTGTCCGGCCCAGGTACAACTGCGACGAAGACCTGCCGGCAACGGCTGAAGTCAACGACTGTTCTGTGGACGTTTCCCTGGACTTTGGATGACGTTCGGACATTTCAAAGACAGTGCTGCCACAGCACCACTTCAATACCACTGAAAAACAGCATGTCAAGCATCACGTCAAGCATCACGTCAAGCTGGCCAGCGGCACTCCCAAGAGCGCCAAGAGCTGGAACATCGAATATCTTTGGTTCAGCAAACACCTCAGCTGACGACGGAACCAGGTTGGTCAGGTGGGTCGTCCCGCGAAATCCCGGTCACCCCTGAGGGAGCGACATGGAGAGCACCGCCACAAAGACTACCAAGAAGCAAGGCAAAATGCGAAGGGCTGAAACTGTATGTAATTATAAACCATATAAATATGTATAAATATATGTATATACAGTATTTATATATATATATAAAAGAGTATAAATCTATGTGTAAATATGTATAAACATGGCAACCAGCAGCGGTTGGCATGTGGTCAGCGTGGATCTGTGTACAGCCTGGCCTGATGTGCAGTTGGAGAGGAGGCTGTGCACAGGGCCAGAGACGTGACTGGTCGAAATGGCTCCAATCACATCGCCCAACGCATCGCCTCGGGATTTTCGGAGTTTCGGATGTTGGAAACATCTAAAAAAACATCTGGAAATGGAGAATCGCATCTGAGTAGCATCTGCTAATCGCGACTTTCGGTGACTTGGGGTGACGTTGACTGCCTGTGGACATTATGGACTCGGCTTCACCAACGTCTGGTTGATAATGATTTGATCTCCAAGTGACCCAGAGCGGCCAAGACGATCAAGAGCACCGGTGCCAGATATCCATTTCGCTGCCACATGTATCTCAACTGGAACATCGGAGCAGCCCCGGTCTTTAGGAGCACTAACAAGATGGCCCAGAAGAGAGGCACGTACGCAACAGCAGTAGATAGCCCCAGCATGTAGGCATAACCTGTGAGATCTGTGAGATTGAAAGACTGGGAAGCGTGAACTATGGATGTAAACACCAAAAAGACAAGAAAAGCTGGCATGTTCTCTGCTGTTTCATGTTGTGTTCGGTGGACCGCCTCCAGCCCTTCCTGATCCTGACTTTTTTGCCGGGTTTGCCCAGAGATGGGATAATGGGGTAGCCGCGGGTAGCTACTTGTAAATCACGGTTCATGTCGGTTCCGTTTACCCTCTGGTAAACATACAAAAAACTATGGAAAATTACCATTTTCAATGGGTAAATCAACTATAAATGGCCATTTGGAGGGTATACAAGGTATACTGTCTAGCCGATTCTAGCCTCTTGCGGTCCAGACACGTTTTGACAAGGAGACAGACGCGATCTGCTTGGAAATATTGTTTCCACAGCCAAAGAGAACCACTGCAACCAATAAAAGACCCTGCGACGCCCAGGAGAGCGCCGCTTGTCGCCGACCTGCAATGGCTGCAAGTGCTTCTAACCATCAATGGGAATTCCAGGATCCTAAAATGGAGGTACTGTACCATATTTTTGGCCATATTTTCTGGGGATATTCCCTTACATATAGGCCTTATATAGGCCTTATATATGGTAGGTACCTCCATTTCAGGATCCTGAAATGGCCATTGATTCCATGGTCTAACCATGCAACCCAGGCCTCGAACATCTTCCACCTCAAAAAGTCCACAAAAAACCACCAAAACCGGCATTAAATCCATGTGTTTTTTTTGCGGAATGGGAATCCGTTACGGTTAACCCGTTACGGAATCCAAGATGATATCATAGATGATATCATATTATCATCATATCATTTTTTATATGAAGTCGAATGTTCACCGTTCACCATGTTATCCCAGTTGGACCTAAAATCGGAGCCATCTATGCCCAGGCGCGCTGAAGCTTCCAGGAGCTTCCTCTACAAGGATTGATCAAGAGCGATATGTGGATGTGAATGTATTTATGTGTTATTACATATGTTTTATGTTGAATATTATATGATATGTTATATATTCATATATATTCAATATTTAATATGTATATATATATATTTGTTTATGTTATAAGTTATTGACAGTTATAACATGTTATAACATGTTATAACTATATCAAAGATGTGTATTCCCATACCATGAAAAACCATGAAATGCCGAACTGGTGAAAACCCATCATCTTCCATCAAGTTCAATGGATGCCGATGCCGATTGTCATGCCCTGGTCCTGCCGATGTCGGTCCATTTTGCCGTGGGGAAGCAAACGACTATGCACGGTCATGGGTCTGAGCCATCTGATCGATGTCCGGGGCAGTCCGGGCCAGAGGATGAGGAGGATTACGCAGCTGGTTATGTCAAAATAGCTATTGAAAATGACCCAATCGAAATAGTGGATTTTCCCATGAAAAATGGTGATGTTCCATAGTTATGTGACAGCTTACCAGAGGATTAGGAGGATTACGCAGCTGGGAACCTGCAGCACTAGCAGCACTAGCAGCACTACAGATCCGTGACGTGAAAATTTCTCTCGCTCCGTCGAAAACTGCACCACCTCGTGGTCATGAACCGTGACGCTCCAAACATGGTGAAAACATCCCGTCGCACACCCGGCCTTTCTGGCAAATCCATGGACGGCGGAAAAGTTGTAAAGTTTGAACTTCTCCAAAGTCTAGAATCTTGCACCATCTTGCACCTGTAACTGCCTGCAACTCTATGTCCATACTGCTGTGTTTGAAGAATCCTGCTTTGAAAATTTATTTGTGTCTGAACCTTGAAGAGATGTGTTTCACACACTCCAAGCAAAACAACGTGCTCGACAGTTGTTAAGATGCAGCTTCTGGCAAGTAGGATTAAACAGTAGGATCAACACCCCTACCGTATGTTTACCTCCCGTCTTGTGTATGTGCGTGTGCCCCAAGACAGTCAACTCGATTGATGCATTCGCTGAGGCGTTCACGATTTTTCTTGTGCTGGATGTTTGTTTCAGCTGCACTAAAATAGTTGTAACTCAATGGCCTATACCCTTTGGTTATTTGGCATAGCCATGGAAAATTGCCCATAGAAATAGATGATTTTCCCAGCGACATCAACCTCCATTTGTTTTCGGGATGTTCCATGGCTATGTTAGTCATAACCAGAGGGTACATGTTATAAATCCACGAAATAAATGAGTAAATCCACTATTTCTATGGCCATTTTCAATAGCTTTTTGTATGTCATAACCAGATGGAAATAGTTGAACCAACCATTTCTAGCGCTCAATGCACTTGCTGAATGTTGCTCGACCCCAACTGGGTCCCAACTGGGTGAGAAAGTCGGGCCAGGGCCAAAGATGGCCGGGTGTTATGATGAAATGGGTCCAGAACATTCAAGAACATTCAAGTATCATATATATATAATAGATAATATATATATATTATAGATACTATATATATATTATGAATACTATATAGATATAGATTTAATACTATATATCATATTGCACAATCTTGTACATATATTGTACCAGCAGGGCTTTTTTCAATCTCCCCTGACCACAGAAAATCGCGGTTCTCGCTTTTGTCGGATGCGCATCGAAAATTTCTTCACTCAGCTGAGCATCCCTTGGATTTAGCCACCTTGCTAGGCACCTCAAAGTGCTCATTGAAACACTTGGCACAAGCCCACAGGACACAACAGGACACAGGATGATTTGCCAAGTCACTGCTATTTCAATGAAAAACACCTGAATTCAAAACCGCTGCGAAATGATATTGAACAGAAACGAGCTTGATCATTCGGCACAGCTATATATTTCTGACATGTAATCAGAAATTCTGCACGGCATTGCACGACATGTTTGCAATGCTCAACCCCATGACTGGTCAGCAAACCATCGCTGAAAGGGAACAGTTGCAACTGTTGAGGAAGCGAACAGTGATCAGATCTCGTGTTCAAACACTGGAGCTGTTCACCGGGCACTTATATAATGGGAGCTAGTTCAAGAGGTGAAGACATGTGAAAACTGTGTATTTATCTCAGGAATCAATCATGATAAACGTACCCAGCAAACTGAGAATTTCCTGGCACATGATGCACTCAGCTTCGATGATCTTCTTCCAAATAATATGCAAATCTCCAAAGTCAAGGTCTGATCACAGAAAGTTTGGTGTGCAACTCGCATCATCAAGTTTTGTCAGTGCAATTTTCGGAAGCAAACCACCCAAAGCATCAAGGATCCCTGGTAGCTGAAATCTGAAAAACCGTGATAAACCGGCACAATGGCCCTGTGGACATGTAATGACAATCGGTACGGGTGGTCCGCTTCAAAGGCTCTTCTTCAAACACAGATTGGCATGTGTTTCTCCCATGACGACGGTGGAATTTTGCTACACGATCTTGGACAAGCACATTCCAATCAGCCGGGAACTGTTGGGTGGCTCAAAATTGGGTATCAAGCAGCCCGCCCTATCAATTTCAGACTATTAAACATACTAAAACCATACTTAGGTCATATGGTTCACCTTTTTTTTCAAGCATATTGAACCATCTAGTTCTGTCCATAAAATTTTGAACCGCTCCCAATGACCAGGTTTAGATCTGGCTCTTGCCGGTGCCACTTGCACCCTCCCAGGGCGTCACTTTCAATACGCTCCTTCTGGCGAAACCACCAAGTCTTGTGATCATCAAAGGGATACCAAAAAAAAGACAGAAGATTTCTTGAAAAAACTTTTTCTTGAACAGCTATATCATGTACCAGTATATATCATGTATATATCATGTATATCAAATGAATACACCATTGATATCATTGATCATACATATATACCAAACAATAGATGATCTATGATATACACATATATACACCATGTATATCAATGATCATATGTCACTATTATATCATATAACTATGGAAAATCACCATTTTTAATGGGAAAATCCATCTATAAATGGGCCATTTTCCATGGCTATGTTAAATAACCAGAGGGTATATCAAATGACTTCTTTGGTGAAAATTCATTGATCATCCCTGGAGAGCTTCAACTGGGCTGCGCCACGGCGCTCAGAGCTCGCCGGATGTCCTTCCCGGTCAAGTCACCTAAAGGGGAATTCCGGGTGGCGGCCGGAATTCCCACCGTCGAAAACGTCTAAAGGGCTGGGGTTCACGGGGAATTCCCAGAACTTTAATGGGAAACCATAGGAAAACCATAGGAAAATGGTGATTTCATGAGGGTTTATGGTGGTTGAATGGGATTTAAATGGATTTAATGGGATTTACCCGGCCTGGTAAACTGTCACATAAAACCCTGGAAAATCACCATGCTATCAATGGTTAAATCAACTATTTCGACTGGGCCATTTTCAATAGCGAACTGTTAAATTACCAGAGGGTATGTAGGGGAAATACATGGAACTATCATGAGAAACCCATGCTGGGACTCCCACATCAATGACAGAAGGACCAATAGAAACAACAGATAAAACAACAAAAACAAGCTCAAACATCTTTCAGCCGCTAAATTGAATATGTTTAATATCAACCCTGGATTGCTAAACCCCTAGGCTGTTTAATTGGGGGGGTATCAATTAAGTATCATATTATAATATATTATCAAACCATGGTATCAAACAGTGACTCATATATGATAATATATGATGATGTATGATAATATGTGATAATATGTGATAATATGTGATAATATATGATAATATGACACTTGATATGTGTTGATACTTAATAGTATATTAAAATTATGATATATGTTTCTATGATCATACATTGTATCACTATCTGAACCCATTAATGATCACTATTGACATATGATCACTGGAGAGTGTACCCCCATGTTAATTTAAACCATGGTCAGAACATCTTCAGTCACCTTGGACTTGTCCCAAGCGAGAGAGCTTCGTCGTCAGCAGCACGGAAAAGGCCTGGCCATTTTTTGTGCGACCTCTGTTGTTACCACCCTGGCAGAAAAAATCGATGAAACACCTGGAAAAAATGGTGGACTTCATCAATGGATGCACTGAAACACCTTCTTCACAGCTTAGTAAATCAACATAAATCAACTATGAATCAACTATGAATCAAACTGGTGGCTGTTTTGCGGTGACCAAAATGCTTGGATTTTGGTCATGTCACTTGCCGATCTTGCCACACCTCCGGATTGGAACAGCAAAACAGCAACGCCACGGCCAGTGGCCTAGTGGAGGCAATCACAAAATGGATTCGATCCCAAAAAAATCTCGAAAATCCTGATCGAAAATCCCAAAAAAATCTGATGTTTGATGATTTTTGAGAGAAAAAAAAACACCAAAACTGGTGAAACGACCGCCATGACTTCTCGACCAAAACTGGGTCATCATGGGGATTCATGATAGCCATGGAAAATTCGAAGCCATACCTCCATCCCATCGGGAATCTCATCCCATAACTGGTCCCTGCTGCGTAAAAACGCAGCAGAATTTTTGGGAATGATCCATAACTCATCACTATCAATTTCATAATCCCAGCAACCCCCAGCAACCCATCCAGCAACCCTACCTAAGTTTAGCACCAGTAAGATAATACGAGTACTGGCTAACGGGATTCTGCAGATTGTTTCAGTCATGGATTGTCATGTTCTCCACATTTCCCCACTAGGTTGGGAAGTACAACCCCCCTTTTTGAAGGCCCTACAACCAATCAACAAGAATCCTTGAAACCAAAGTCTAGGGATTGGTGATTGAATGGTCTTGGAGTCTTGAGAAAAAAAAAAAGACATATTGGGGATATAATTACCAGAGGTACAATGGTATTTTAAATGGCTCCATACAGTATCTTGGCGACTGAGCAGTCGACCATCGGATCGCAGCATGAGAGCTTTGTAAGGCTTGCAGGACCTGCTCCTTTAGTAAGGCTTGAGAGCTGAAATGATGAAACAAAATAAACAAAATGAGTTGGGGATGTAAGTGATATAAGGATATATAAGGCATGACACAAAAATGATACCTTTTCCTATACCTTTTCCTATGCCGCTGGCGGAAAATCACCAGTTTCAAAAAGCTTTCAATCGGTAAGTCATTGGAAGGCCATCGAAATCGAGTAGAAAATGTCGCATGGCCAAAGTTTCCCACATCGTTCGTCGTTCATCGTTCATGGTTTCCAGATGCTTCCAGTGACATCCACTTTTTTTGGAATCCATTCGAATCCCCATTTGAATCCCATGAGCCATGCCATGTCCCAACGGTCCTCTGCATATGCTGCAGCCCCAACCAGGGCCATCTGAAAGTCTGTAGGTGCGCCATCTGCCAGACGAGCGAGGCATTGTGCAGCCTGAGGCGGGCGACCGTGATGCGAACCTGCAGCTGACCCTGCTTTTGAAGCACCACACCCTCGTCTTGATTGGTCAACAACAACAACAACAACAAGAAGATGATGATGATGATGATGACGACGACTATCCCAATCCTTTCCAGTTGAAATTGGCCTCCTCTTGAACTGTTCCAGGGCAGGGGCGGAGGCCAACAGCCTTGCACACATGTAAAACCCAGAGGTTTCCTGTGGTTTATCCATATGGAAAAAGAACATAAACGTAAGCCCTATCCGTGCAACCCAAAAAAATCACGCCAATGGTTCTGCTGACAGCATATCGCTGGCACTTTTCAAATCGCCGCACTGTACGGAAGGCGATTTAGGCAGCAAAAGACATGGCAGGAGCCATGCAGGAGCCTTTCAGTGCGTGGCCATGGCAGAACGTGCCAGGCAAATTTGTCTCAGCAGAGCATTAGGAGCGATAAATTCGCATCGTGGAAGATGCTTCACCTCGACAAACTGGACAAAGTCGCCTTGGATTTCGCGGATTTAGCTGCTAAGCTCTGTCCTTCGCTGCATCGAACGGTATCAAGATGTATCAAGTATTGGAAGTGCTATGAAAAATGAGTGTAAAGCATGGCACTGAAACGTACAAAAAGTGCTTTCCTGTCATCGTCTTGCAGCAAGTGGCTCAGCAGCCATGATGCCAGTCATGCAACGATGACAGCCACATAAATGTCCACCTGGGCGAGTCAGTGTCCCAGTTGTCCCAGTGTCCTGCGGTGGTTTCACTCATCCGTTGAACCCTGATTTCGGCCGAGATTCATGGCACAACCGCTGTGTCGGCCGGGTGTTCCAAGCAAACCTGCTTCGCAGGTTTTCACATGGGATTCCCATGGAAGCAACAAGATTCAAAATGAAGAAATGTTTGGCTCACTAGATCATCTCTTCCATTTCAGTGTCATGCACCTTCTGCTAGCACCTTTCCAGCCGTTTTTTTTGTTTCACCAAATTGACAGTTAAATGGATGACATATACCCTCTGGTAAACTAACATAACTATGGAAAATGACCATATACAGTGGAATTTCCCATAAAAAATGATGAGTTTCCATAGTTTTTTGTATGTTTACCAGAGGGTAGCATAAATGGAGGAAATCTAAGTACCTGGCTACACAAAGCCCATCATCTGTATCGCCCGCCGGGGCTGTTGGGGCTGTTGGGGCTGCTGCTGCTGCAGCTAGAGCAGCTGGAGCTGCGGCTGCGACGGTGGAGGAGATTGCCTGGCAAACTCGGCAAACTCTCGACACTATCCACTGGTAAACTGTCACATAACTATTGAAAATCTGTAGCTGGAGCAGGCAGTGGGGTTATTGGGCTCGACCCCTATCCCAAACCAACAGGTCCACAGCCTAGATGCTGTAGGTCAAGTACACCACTTCCAACCAACGCGCAGCAGCAAGCGCACAGAGCGCTGTTTCCATGCACAAGGCCTCACAGGCCTGTCGCCGGTTTTGGCTTTCGCCAAGGAACTAAAAAGGGGCCCCTACCGAGCCGGATGCAACAGCATCGAAGGTTGAGGTGTGACCTGACATGGCCGGTGGAGTTGCACCAGCATAAAAGGACTTCAGGTCACAACTCACTGTACCATGGCTTGGTAGGGAAAAGATCGAACCGATCGGAACATCTCGTGAGCCAGCATGGATTGCGAGAACTGCTAAGTCATCTCGGTGAAGTTCAGCAGCATTGATTGCAAACGCATCCAGCTGATCTTGACGGTATAGTTCGCCAGCACTGATTGCGAGAGCATGCTCGGCATAGTTATCAAAGGCACCACTTGCAGTTAAAGGAACTTGCATGTCACCCAGAGCATCGTCGATTTTCTGAATCGCGGTGTTGCCGGTGCGCTTGTTCTTCTTTGCTGCAACGAAGTGTGGATCATATGCGATCGACCACAGTCGGTTCAACAAAAACTTCATCAAACCAACTCGGCTGTCAGCCCTTTTCTTCGTGAAGGCATCGGCAAGGTCGTAGTCGGATGCCACCCAACGTAGATCGCAATTGACCCGCTTCAAGCTGTCTCGAAGCTGAAATGCTTGGAGAGCCGCTCTCATGTTTGAAAGCCCAAGGAGAGGGGATTCGTTCACCTCCACAGCGTCATAGCCACCTCGGGAATCAGTGCAAAGAACTCCTGCTACAGCACAAGCTTGCTCTTCTGCAGCAGTTACCAGATCGGCTCGACGTTCAGGTCGGCATAGACCAACGCCATGAAGTTCGCTCCATAGCATGCGAACTCGGAAGTTCTGATCTTCGGCTTCAAGTATACTCTGAACTTCTGCATCGTTGCTTCCAATCGCCTTCCTCTTCAATTTCCAGCTTCGCCATGCAAGAAGGTTCATAGGGACAACCTTTCCAGTCAGGACATCTGGCCCAGCAGCCAATGTCAAAAGTCCACCAGTAGAATCACCTTGAGGACGATTTGCATGAGACTTGTCGCCCATTGAAATAAAAACCACATCGGTCCACTTCTTGGTGCCTGGAAGTTTGAAGAACTGAAGATGTTGAGGAGCAGCACGAACTTCGGAAACCATTTGTTGTATTTCACGTGCTGTCTCTATTGTTCCATTTGTTACAACTTCAGTCAAAAGCAGATTGCAACGAGCACATAGTTGAGGTTGAGTCTGGATGGCCAACCATTGCAAAGCGCCCAAGGTAGTTCGGCAAGCAGCTACCTCAGTTTTTGAAAGAGGTCCAGATTGTCGCCATCGTTCAGGATCCAAGTTGACATCCATGACAGTCTCGATGTAGGCATCCTGGTTGATGTGGATGGCAAACTGGCCATTCTCCTTTTTGACGGTCTGAATGTCCGTCCCAGCATGTCGGTAACTTCCTTGTTTCGAAGTTCCCCACTTGTATGCCGCCAGGACTTTCTGAAAAATGGCTTGCCATTCTTGACTATGTGGGTCGCCTACAACGTGAAAATCATCAACATGACCACCAATGGCGCCAATCAACCGAGGGTACTTGTTGGTCTCATCCTTCAGCTCTTTCGAAAACCAACCCCAAAGACATCGTTCGCCAAGAATCGGTACAGCACCAAGTCCAAAAAGCTTTTTGTGAAGATCAAGCCAAAGACCACGTGGAGCTGTTGTTGAGCCATAGATGTTTCTCAAAACACGCATGATGCCCTCATCTTGTAGGCCAAGAGCTGCACGTAGCTCGGAAACGCCAGTTGTCCAAAGTTCCTGATCGGCTTCTGTCGGCTGTGTTTGAAGAAAAGCGGTGGCCAAATCAAGTCCATGTATTTGCCACTGATGATGGGTTGCAAGAAGGTACAGCATGTTGCGCCCCACCATACTTTGAACAGGAGCCGCAGTCTTGAAGGTGCGATCAAGGAGTGAAGGATGCTGGAAGCCCAGCAAAACAATTCTGGCCTTGGCCTTTTTGGAGCCATCTTTTGTGAGGACAGTGTTGGGATCCTCACTTGCTTCTTTTCGAGCATCATCTATCTCATCAGGAGGCGTTGATTTCCATGTCAAAATCCATCGCGCCTTGATGATTCTTTGTGATTCAACAGCTCTACGAACTTCTTGATCATCCAAACAACGTCGCACGGCCTGGTTCTTCAAGAAGCTGTCCACTTCGCGTGACTTGGCCTTTTCAAAAAGAGCTCGATGTTCAGGTGTCAACTTCACCTATTGGACTTCAGCATTGCCAACCTTCTTGGCCATGAAAAGTGAAGGATTTCGCACGAGCTGCTTCCTTTGACGTTGGGAGTCCATGGAGAGGTCAAAGGAAATCATGAAGGCCTCTTCAACGCAGGGATCTTGAAGAGCAGTGTGGACATCCATAGTTTGAGCTTCTAAGGCCGCATCTTGTTGAAGTTGTTCGACCCACTTCATGTCGTATTCAAGGTTTCTGGGTCGTTTGCTTTCAGGAGCTTCAGGGTGTGGATCACCAGGTGAGTGTTCCTCCGGAAGGTCATTGATGGGAGTTCCAGGTTCATAGTCATCATCATAGGCATTGACTGGTTGCACAGGAGCATCCTCAGCTGGTAAGTCCAGACCAGCAGGTTGTGAAGAGGAAGCTGCTTTGCGGTCAAGTCCAGGTGACCGAGATCGTTCAGCACGTCCAAGTCCAGGGAGAGGTGCAGGATCTCTGACGCCAAGTCCAAGAGGCGTTGACCTGTGCACAGTTTTCCAGTCATCTGATTGGAGTTGTTTCTTCCCCCAAATCCGCATCGCAGGAATGACAGAGGTGTCATCAGGTTTTGGAGGCAGGATTTGTAGTTCAGGTTCATCAGGATCTGGAACTTCATCGGTGATATCCACAAACTCTCGTTCTGGAACAAGATCTGAAAGCGTCTTCATCTTGGTGACGTCCTCCTTGGAGTGCACATCATGATGAAATCTTTCCACAGCAGTCACAGGCCTGACACTGTGAACTGAGCACTTGAAGAGCTTGCCATGCATGAGCACCCAAATGATGTGACGTCGAGGATCATCACGATCTTGATGAGGAAGTAGTTCTGTGAAGACAACTCTTCCAGGTCCAACCCAGCCAGGTCTACTGGTGCGTTTCATTCCACCACGGGGACCTTTGTAAGCATCACTTGGAAGAACTTTGCGCCAAACTTTGACAAGGTCCGCAATCTCAAAGGTGCGCAATGGCTGTCTGGCCTTGCTATTGTTGAGCCTTGTCATGATTCTCTGCGCCCTTGTCTTCGTTGCTACATCTTCAGCTCTTTGACGAGCAGCAACCATCGAAGCAAAAGACGCACGATCACCAAGTTGGGCAAAAAGTCGACGGTCTTCCTCGCTGATGGTGTAGGCACGGCCAAACGCCCACTGATGTGAACTGAAGCCGCTGACAAACTCTGTGGAGTTAAGTGCAGAGGCAGCCAAGGTCAAAGTCACAGATGGATCCTGGGCAAAGTTGTCCATCTGGATAGCTGTTGCAGTGTGTTTGAACTCCCGCATTGCATTCTCAACCAATCCATGAGCCCAAGGTTCCTTTTCAGCAGGCATGGAGAGCTCGATGTTCTGATCGCGGCAAAAGTCAGCAAACTCTTTTGCCACAAAGCCCATGCCATTGTCGGGAATGATCACCTCAGGTTTTGGATAGTGAGCCAGCCAGCTCTTGGAAACAGCCTCAATCACTTGGGCAGAGCTTTCTGTACGCATCTGATTGATGCCGTAGGGCTCCATCAGTGGTATTGCAACACGCAGCTTGGTGGCATAGTCGATCATGAGCAAGAACTTGATCTTTTGGTTGAGGCCCGGCACAACCCATTCTGACGCATCAAGTCCAAGCGCCTGCCAGGGACCAAATTGAGCATGTGTTGCAGCAGGTGGCACGTTGCCGCTTGAAGCACCACCAGGTTTCAACCCTTCGCAAATTGGACAAGTGAAGTCCTCCGCCATCTTGATCTTCCATTTGTCCAAGTTGGCATCACGGACAATTCGGCTAAGGTTGCGACTTGAGCAGTGACCAGCCGCCTTGTGGAAGTGCATGAGTTTGGCCTTCCACCGTTCACGTTCTGCAGCATTGGGCGGTTCATCCGCAGGATTTGGTGCAGGAGGTTCAGCACCAGCCGCAATCTCGCCAGGTTCTTCATCAGCAGGGGCCGCAAAGAGGTCAATGTCCTCATCGTCCACAAGCTCCTGGAAGTTCATGCGCCGTAGTTGTTGATTGCTCACAGTCTGCTATGCCCAAAAACGAGCAATGGACTGTACCATCTTCCAGGGGTAATAGCTTGATTTCTGAGTTTCACGACCCTCAATGCGTCCGTGGCAATGTCCACCTTGACATACTTTGCAACGAAACTGACTGTGAAAAAGTTCATCATTTGTTTTCACCAACCATTTCTTTCGCAGAAAGTTTTGTTGTGCATCAACCATACCATAGCGACATCCATCGATACGACAATCCAACCACTCATGCCCATGTTTTTCAAAAAGTGCTTGTATTGCCAAAAGCGGTTTTTGTTTCCAACCAAAGCAGGGATGAGGCCACTCGTAGTAAACCAACAGTTCAGGGTCATCCTCCAAGGCCTCGGTGAGAAATTCATGAGCATACCAGAGAAGTCGCCGTTCACGTCGTCGATGATCTTCAAGAAGTTGTTGCCGCTCCGGTCCAACATAGTTGAGGCTTGACCATTGGCACCAGAATGTGCAAGGAAGAGACCACCATAGACGTCGAGGTCGATGTTTCCGTCGTAGTGCACGTAGATGATCCCAGGTCTCCTTCTTGTAGAGGTCATAGCCGGACTGCAGGTTGATGCGCCTCGGATTCAAGCCTTGCATCTGGGCCGCCTCGGAAAGCCAAGAGTGTGGAGAGCATGCAATCTCCCATAGTCCATCACGGTCATCAAGTGCAAAGGAAGCCATCATAGTGGTTGCCGTCGCCAACATGGTAGTTGCCAGGAACATCACCTTTGCCGCCAGGCGATGTGTGAGCTCATAGGTCTTGTTGGCGTCCTTGACATTCTTTGAAACCTTGGCATTCTTTGTCACCTTGATATACTCAGTGTCCAGGTCATTCTCAAGCACCTTGGGGTTCTGTGGAGTCTTGACATTCTTGTAAGCCAGGTCATTCTTTAGGACATCTCCGCCGGATTGGCGTTGTTGGCATTCGGATCCACATAGCCCTCCGCCGGCATGTAGGCATTGTCCACCACATCCCATTGAGCCACTGGTGAGCTCGATGCTGTCGAAGGAGACGGCTTTTTTGTTTTTGCCTTTGTCGACGGGAAGGCGCCGTTGAACGCCTGAGCATCCATCTCCTGGTTGATGTGGGTCTGCAGCACCTCTTCGGCTTCGATCAGCTTCACCATGGCCGCGCAAATCGTCTGATTTGGGCGGTAGCCGTTCATCATTGGTTGCAAGCGCTGCAGCATCTTTTGGATCATCACAGGGTTCTCGACCTTCGTGGAACCACTGGCGCTTCCCTTCTTCGGCACATACTGAAGACGTAGGTTGCACACCATGCAGTGCACCCAAGCTCCATGCGCATTTCCCTGAGGCTTCGACGGAGTGTGAGCTCCGTGACATGGCCATTGTTGGGAGTCGGCACGAGGGTCCCTTGGGTCGTGACCCATCGTGCGCTCCGGGTCCAGAGGTCTGGAAGGAGCCGGTTTCGGCATGGCCTTCTTGATTGCATCCCGTACTTGTTCTTGTCGATGTTCCTGCGCCATGGTCAGTCTGCACACAGGAAGCGGATGCGGTCGAATTGGAAATCGCGGGGCTGTCTCTTGGACACATTGAAGCCAGAGTAGCTTCGGCATTCGCATCAGCATGACCATGTTGTTGTGCATGTAGTGCCATCAGGTTCCTTCTCGATCTTTCCAAAACATGTTCATCATGTACATGGTCAGACATGCTCATGTCATAGAACTCAACCGGGTGAAATTCAAGAGTTTGCAGCTCGGCAGACTGGATGTGACCCTCCATGACATGTATAGTTGGATGACCTTTTTGATTTGAATGCCCCAATGTAAGGTAGTAGACAATGTCCCGAATGTAGTGCCCCTTATTGTTACTGGGTAGTTGATGTATTGTTGGTGAAGGATTCAAAGACTCGACAGCCAAACCAGTGTTGAAGTCAATTGTCAAAGCGCTTTCTGGGCTGTCCCTACCACTCAAATGATCCATCCCCAACAGCACGGGTACCATGTTCTTTGGGTCCACATTCTTGGGGTCAGGCAAACAATACATGTGAAAATTTCGCTCAGTGCCAGAAACTTTGGAGGAAATAGTGACTCTAAAATTGGCTTGCCCCCAACAACCATTCCCAAAGCGAAAGTAAGGCCGCATGTATTTCGCAATGGTCACAGCAGCTCCTCGATCCTGAGCCAGTACAGAGTTGATTAACTTCTGCACGCTAGTTTCAGGCCCAGCACTTGCAGTAGCGCCGCAATCGAGAAGACCAAGATTGGGTGGCATGTTAGTTGCCGCATTGGATTGAGCCTCATAGGTTTCCTGCAGTTCCAAGCCGTACATCACCTGGTTCTCAGCAGCGTAAGCATTCACAACTGGACGGCTTGGTGACTGCTTGGCTTTTCCTTTTCCTTTCCACATCGCATTCACGTCAGCCAGGCTGGCATGTTTGCCCTTGCCCTTGTTTTTGGACTTGCCTTTACCCTTCATGTAGTAGAGCTCAGCAGTCTCCCAATCCACCATGTATGCATGAGGAGATTTCCCCTTACCTTTCCCCTTCATGTACGAAGGATGGTATTTGTCAGGGCAATCTCGTGCAAAATGATTTCCACCACAAATGAAGCACTTGCCATCATTGGGAGGACGCTGATGTCCAAATCCACGGTCTTTGCGAAGCAGGGCAGTTGCTCGTTGAGCTTCGGCCCAAGTTCTCTGAGCTTGAGCGAGGATGTTCTCTGCATCACCCTCAGCCTTCATTGCATCTTGTAGTTGAGGATCATCAGCACCATCATCTTGTAGAGGAGGTTCAGGTTGAGAGTGTTGTAGATCACCCCATTGATCCCAGTCAGGCTCAGCCCAGTAGTCGGCTTCGCTCCAGTAGTTCTCACCCCAATCATCATGCCAATTCGGGTCATAGGTCTCGTCAGACACCTGGAAGGACTCATTGTAGTAGCCCGCCATAGAACTCTTCAAGGAAGTAGTGCTGCGTCCAAGAAACTGCTCATCCCATAGAGTCTGAAGTGCCTGTGTCACCACCTCGAACTCAAGACTTCCCTTCGTCGTGGCCAAGATGTCCCTCTTCTCATCAGGACTGAGTCCAGCTGATTGTAACAACCGGAAGCCTCTCAAGACACCCAAGACGAAGCTGTCGGCCAAGGAGAACTCGTTGATCTCACCTTGAACTTCGCCTGCAGCTGAGGTTCCAGGAACTCCAACAGAGCGAAAACCGGCATCAGGTTGAGCACGTCGAATTGGAGACATACCCACAGAGCCTTCTGCAGCCGCTGTAGCCATAGGTGACGCCGTAGGTCTCGCCGGTGAAGTAGGTGAAGCAGCAGCACCAGGAGGTTCTTCTTGTTCTGGATCATCATTTGCATCATACCACCAATCAGCCCATCCATCACGGGGAGCTTCTTCAGGTAGATCAAATGTTTTGTCATGCTGCTGAATCCCTTTCTTGTCCTCATACAACAGCAGGAGCGCCTCCACGAACTCAGAGTAGCCCAAGGCCTCCCTGACAAGGAAGTTGTTCATGGCTTCTCCAGCTTCACGTCTAAAGCTGAAGTACTGCTGGCATGTTGCAGCAGCGTTCGGCAATGTTCGCCTCACCAGTGGAGAAGCTGCCAATCTTTGTAAAAGATCTCGGACTCCATTCACATGGTCAAATTCCATTGTAGTCCAGCTCATAGCCAATAGTCGAGCAGGACCACGTAGTTTCCCACCAGTTTTGTAGCGCAGTACCTTCTTTTCTCAACTGGTGTGGCCCTCACATACCAACAAACCTCACGTGTATACCTTCGCCATGATCTTGCGCTTCCGTCCCAAACTGGAACGTTTTGTTCCTTCTCAGATGACATCTCCTGAGAAGTGGTTGATGGCCAAAATGGCCTACAAAGGATCCCAGCCGCGTCACTGGGGAGTGCAAATTCAAACTGGTAAAAGAGCTCGGCCAAAAGGTCGTGGAAGTTCAGGACGTAGTATCCCGCTTCGACCAGCCAAAAGGTTCAAGTCCACGCTGTAGCGCCGGAGATTCAAGTCACCTTCAATGACGATCTCAACAGGGCCAAAACGTAAGGCCTGGAGCTTCTGCTCCGCTACCAATGTAGCTGGAGCAGGCAGTGGGGTTATTGGGCTCGACCACTATCCCAAACCAACAGGTCCACAGCCTAGATGCTGTAGGTCAAGTACACCACTTCCAACCAACGCGCAGCAGCAAGCGCACAGAGCGCTGTTTCCATGCACAAGGCCTCACAGGCCTGTCGCCGGTTTTGGCTTTCGCCAAGGAACTAAAAAGGGGCCCCTACCGAGCCGGATGCAACAGCATCGAAGGTTGAGGTGTGACCTGACATGGCCGGTGGAGTTGCAAAATCACCATTTTTAATGGGAAAACTCACAAAAAATTGCCATTTTCAATAGCTATTTTGACATAACCAGAGGGTATCCACACTTCCATCACCTGAAAGCCACAAGAATCATCGGGATCAGTGGAATCCATCGAATCCATCGAATCCATTTTTTGAGAACATGATGTGATAACCTTTCAAGAGAGCCAGAAATTTCCTGAGCAAATTATATGTTTTTATCATTTTTTACCCTCTGGTAATTTAACATAGCTATTGAAAATGGCCATTTAAAGTGAGTTTTCCCATTAAAAATGGTGATTTTCCATAGCTTTTTGTATGTTTACCAGAGGGTATCCCTCCTGAGCCGCGGCTGGCCAATGCGCTTGCTGCGCTTGCTGCGCTTGCTGCGCTTGCTGCGCTTGCTGCGCCACGGACGGAGCTGATGGTTCAAAGCGTTCAAAGTCTGCGGGTGGAGCAGAAGGAATGGGAAGCTCCTGCAGAGCTGGCGGAGCAGCGCTGCAACGCTCGGTTTTTTTGCTGATTCGAAGGGGCGCAGCAAAGTGTGTGTCTCAATAAGCCTTATGTTATGATTACATATTGGGAAGTATTGGGAAGTATATGTGTTTGTAAATTAGTTGCCTTAATGAGCAACACCGCGACTATGGGTAGTTGGAAGCCTATTTATATCTGCCATTCTCTGCCATTCTTGCTGACAGCAAAGTCTGACAAACAGAACATAACGGAACTCATTGCAATGTTTCAAATAAGCAGAATGATAAGAGGAACCCGAGCGTTTCAAAAGCCAGCGACCTCTGCATCAGCAGCAGGAGATGTAAGCAACGAGGAATATTCTTCGGCAGGTGCCAAGCCCCTGAAAGCAATCTGGGGACGTCGGATCACATCGGAATCTTCAGTGGTCTTGGAATTCTTCCATATTTTTCTATCTTTAACATTAAGTTAACATTCTTTAACATTGATATATACTTTAATGTGTTGGTTCCTTTCTTTTGATCTCACTCTCGGTCAATTTCTCGGATGTTCTTCCATGTTCATCAATGTCCATCAACGTTCATTTCGCGGATGTTTTTGGTACATCAGATTGCAATTTCTTGTTGCTTCACGGTGATGTAACTACCACAAACTAGCCGTAGTGGCGCCAGTCTCCTCTAAATTTCCTGGTGATACTGAAATAATCTCCATACTATGTGGACAATGCTGGTACTGAAATATACTGAATTGCACATAGTATGTTTACATATTTTATGTTCCACATAGTTTATACTGACTGAAATATACTGAAATATACTATTGACAATTTCATCTGATTGGTGGTTTCAACCCCTCTGAAAAATATGAAAGTCAATGGGAAGGATGACATCCCATATATTCTGGAAAATAAAAATGGTTGAAACCACCAACCAGTCATGTTCCACATAGTTTATAGCCTAATCATCACCCGTATGCCGGTCGCATGGGTCGCATGGCCGTACCCAGCCTACCCCTCAGCAGTGGACTTTGAAGCAACTTGCCCAGCTCTTCGCGGTCGTTGCTACTGGAGAACCTCCGGAATCTCACAAATTCTTCAGGTTTTTACCCGGCCTGGTAAACATACAAAAAGCTATTGAAAATGGCCCAGTCGAAATAGTGGATTTACCCATCAATAGCATGGTGATGTTCCATGGTTATGTGACAGTTTACCGGAGGGCATCAATCTGTTCTTTGTCCTTATTTATGGTTGTTTCCACATATTTCAACCTATTTCAACCATTTGGGACTGCTTAGTACTCGAGATTGCCCAACCAAAATGATGAGTTTTCGTTGGATCTGATGTTTGTGACCCCAAAAAAATCGCTATGTCGGGTGCATAGCGCTGACCGCCCGAAGCGGCATGTGGTGCCTCAACGAAAGGTGGAACAGAGTCACGTGGTCCTGTCATGACAGGATTTTGAATCGGCTCTTTTAATGGAAAAACATGATGGAACCAAAATCATCCAAAATGATGAACTATACCATGACTATACTATAGACTATACTATAGACTAGACTATAGACTATACTATAGACTATAGTTATAGTATGACTATAGACATCTATACCTTCTGGTTATGACTAACATAGCCATGGTATAGATGGCCCATAGAAATAGATGATTTTCCCATTACTGTAAAACCTCCATGGCTATTTTTGGGATTTTCCAGCCAGCAAACTGTGAATGTCATAACCAGATGGTAGATCCTTAGATCCTGATTCACCATTTTTCCTGCCAGTGTTTGATTTAATGTCAACCCCGGATGAAAATAAACCATGGTTTATTAATTAGGGGGTACTCCTCCAATAGTCATTTCATCTGATACTTTTTTTATGGTACCCTCCCAATTAAACAGCCCTAAACGGGGGTTTATTAATCCAGGGGTGTACCCTTTGGTAAATTAACATAGACCCTGCCAGTTGTCGGGGTTGGAAGACTGGTAAAACCACTATAAATTGGTCATAAAATCAGGGTCCAACTGTTAATTGATCATTTATGGTTAATCAACCAGATGGTAGATCATAAATTGATCCTTATCCTGATTCACCATTTTTCGACAGTGTTTGATTTATGTGTCTCCTGAGTGTGGGAAATGGTCATGGCATACTGCCGATCGGAGTTTGCCAGAAGCTTTCGCAACCAACCACCTGAAAACGGCACGTTGCAGCTGCGTGGGCGAGGAGTGGGAAACAATGGGGACCATCAATGATCCATATCCCAAAAAGTGGCCTAATGGCCTGCGGATAACGTACAACATTGGTGAATAACTTACAACTTATCGGATATCCAGTATACAGTATACAAACGTTTTAAAAGTTCCAAACTGGCTACCAAGTTTCCCTGGGGTCTCGGCTACCCTGCCCAACAATGTTCACACCACTCCCATCCAAAAAGCCACATGAAGTGCTCTTTTTCAATGGGATTTCATGGGGATTCCATTGGTTTAATGCCAAAAAAAATGGGGAAATCCATGAGATCAGTCTGAAGTCCACCCTTTTCCCAGGCGTCCCAGGCGCGGCCTTTCTCTCCATCCATCGTCAGCTGCATGCCATCTGTGGGGATGGGAAGCACCATAGAGGGCTCGGGTTCCACATCTCCATTGGCCTCACTGAAATGTGAAATGGGATCATTGATTGTCATTCATGATCATCATTTACCCTCTGGTAATTTAACATAGCTATTGAAAATGGCAATTTATAGCGAGTTTTCCCATTAAAAATGGTGATTTTCCATAGTTATGTGACAGTTTACCAGAGGGTATTTATGATCAAATTTATGATCATTATCCACCAACCAGATGATCATTTATTTATGTGTGATCATGTATGATTCAAACAATTTATACATTCATGAAGTCATCCATGAAGTCATGAACCCTGTCATACATCTGTATGATCATATCATTAAAAAAAAACAATATCTTTAAAAAAAAACTAAAAAGTCTTTCAAAGCAGCACCTTTATAAACATTTATAAACATTAAAATAAAGATTCCATAAAACGACCATCACCATCCATCACCTGCCTCGGCCTCGTAGAGTGCCAGCTGCAAGGAGGTGGGAATCACCAGCAGCGTCTTGCAATGCTCACCTTGGTGAAACATCCAGGCTGAAACCGGACTTTTTTTAACCAAACATGGCGGTTTTGGGGGGAAGATAAAGTGTGACTTGGATTAGATGTAGATGATGATGATGATGATGATGATGATCATGATCATGATCATGATCATGATCATGATGTACATGTCATGTACATGTGCTACATGTGCTACATGTGCTACATGTGCTACATGATGTACATCATGTACATCATGTACATCATGTACATGTGCTACATGTGCTACATGTGCTACATGATGTACATCATGTACATGTGCTACATGTGCTACATGTGCTACATGTGCTACATGTGCTACATGTGCTACATGTGCTACATGATGTACATGTGCTACATGATGTACATGTGCTACATGATGTACATGTGCTACATGATGTACATGTGCTACATGATGTACATGTGCTACATGATGTACATGTGCTACATGATGTACATGTGCTACATGATGTACATGTGCTACATGATGTACATGTGCTACATGTGCTACATGTGCTACATGATGTACATCATGTACATCATGTACATCATGTACATGTGCTACATGTGCTACATGTGCTACATGATGTACATCATGTACATGTGCTACATGTGCTACATGTGCTACATGTGCTACATGTGCTACATGTGCTACATGTGCTACATGATGTACATGTGCTACATGATGTACATGTGCTACATGATGTACATGTGCTACATGATGTACATGTGCTACATGATGTACATGTGCTACATGATGTACATGTGCTACATGATGTACATGTGCTACATGATGTACATGTGCGACATGTGCTACATGTGCTACATGTGCTACATGTGCTACATGTGCTACATGTGCTACATGTGCTACATGTGCTACATGTGCTACATGTAGCATAAAACATCGTAAAACATCGTAAAACATCGTAAAACATCGTAAAACGATGATGAAAACCCTTGGGCTCAGCTGGTTCCCTGGATGATTTCATTAACCCTTTCCCCATCTTTTCCCCATCTTTTCCCCATCAGCTGTGAGGCATCGGAAGGTCTCGACGAAGTCAGGAATGGGATTTGACTTGCCACAGCAGGGACATCGATGGTTCATGGATGTTGTCGATAGGTGCTCACGCACCATATGTTGAGCCTGTCGATTTGGAGTTGACCACCATGAGGCTTCAAAAAATCAAAGCTTTGGCGAATAATGTCAGCATATCCAAAAATCAGTAGATGAAGGGTCATGATTACCATAATGTCATGATTACCATAATGTCATTAGCATATCATAATGTCATTCTGTTCATGGGGGGTCCACCAGATTACAAATTATAAGGGTTTTTGAATGGTTTTTGAATGGTTTTTGAATGGTTTTTGAATGGTTTTTGAATGGTTTTTGAATGGTAAAATGACCTTTTGTGGCTGGGAAGTCATTTGATTTGTCTAGCAACACTTTCACAAATTGAAATGAAGTGGGCATAGCATGGAGTAGATTGCAATATAGAAGACAAGAATACAAAAAGTTTATGGGAATTGGAATCATTGAGAATCTGGCAATGCACATACCAAGCAAGCCAACTGCAGCCAACTCAAATCTAGAACTGCTGCTGTTTCTGAATCGGATTCAAAAAAATCCGTTTCACGAAACAGCAGGCAGCCTGCCTTCTTGATGAAGTTATGGAAGTCGCCCCGTGCGAAAAGGCTTGGACCCGTGTTGTGTCTCCGGTCCCGCACCAGGACGAGCCATTTGGATTTCACCGTGGGGATCCTCACGGTGGGGATCCAACATCAGTGCTCCATGTCACCATGTTCCGCGTTTAAACTAAGAATAGCCATGACGGATCCATGGTGCTGATTATGGTGCTGGTATATTAATGCTAATATATATATATATACCACCATAATCAGCACCATTAATGCTAACATAAATGCTAACATGACTGGGAAAATTTCTTGAGATCCATCGAGCACCATATCCATATATAGCACCATGGATCCGTCATGGGATATAAGAATACTAGCCGACCTCGCCGACCGACGATCCCAAGAGCCAAGTGTCATCAGGAGTTTTTGCTCGTGATCCACCCAGCCCTGCCACAACACAGCATGCGCTTCAAGAGCGCGCACACAACTCTTGCAACGACTTCGACGGGCCAAATCCAGTGGGGTGCTCCTCAGATGCGATGCAAGGCTGAGCTGAAGCGAATGAGGTGTCTGAGGAAACTCATCTTGGTAAGTCGTGACTTCGGGACTCATGGCCCAAACAACTGAGTTAGCTCGAAAAAATCATCAGTCCGACTTGCCAAGATTTGGTTGCAAGACACAAAATGACAAACCACATCAAACCACTCTGCAGCTGTGGGGTCGTTAAGGGTTTCCACCTATCCCCCCCTCTTCTTGACTTGAAATGTGTTTTTTTGGGGCACAGTCCCATGTTTCTGGAGCAACCCTCATCTTTCAACCCATCTTTCTGCCTCAAAATCATTCAAAATTCAACCGGAAATACCGGAAAATCATGGTAAATCGCCAACTTTATCCACAAAAGTGTCACCAAGAAAACACTGCAGCATGTTAGCACCATGTTTTCCAAAAACTCACATTCATCCCACATTTCAGTATTTCCAACATCTGGCAGTGTGTCAAAACCTTGTACCCCTTTTTTGTTCACATCAAAATAGCTGGGATTTATGGATGTTCATCCCATTAAAAATGGTATTTTCATAGGTATTGATCCATAGCCATATGATTATATAATCATCCATTAATCATCCCATTAATCATCCATTAATCATCCCTTTAACCATCACTATTAACCACCATATGATAACCATATTGTTGTCCCAGTGACCCCAGCTCCGTGGCCGCAAAGGCATCGGCCCGTCGCGCCAGCAGCAGCTGCACGCAGCCCGTGCAGTGCGGCGCCGCGGCGGTGCGCGCGGCGCAGTGCAGCGCCGTCCACTGCGTGGCGTCGCGGCCATGGAGATCCGCGGAGGCGTCCAGGAGCAGCGTCACCAGGTCCAACCTGACGACCGACTGATGTTTTTTTGGGGACCTTTACTTTAATGGGACTTGCTATTGAAAGTGAATTGGATGTGAAATCATATATCATTACATACATGATTACATATACCCTCTAGTAAATTAACATAGACCCTGAAAGTAACCAATGTTTAATGGAAACTAATCTTCCAACCCCTATCTGGCAGGGTCTATGTTAATTTACTGGAGGGTGTATATATATAATATCTATAGGCATGTGTAGAGGCTATATCGGATGACTTTGTCCGGTTTTTGATCCTGGGCCTGGCATTCTTCGCTGCAATCAGCAGTGGTGATCCTCCATGTTCGGCCGAGACCTCGTTCAGCACCTGCTGAGAACCTGCAGGTTGCTGAGAGCTGCAGCAAAAACCAACTTTCCCAATGATACCCTCTGGCCATTTATAGTGGATTTAATGGCCATTTATAGTGGATTTAAGCACTTGTAACATAGGATTTATAGGATTTATAGGATTTATGGTAGAACTTGTACCCTCTGGTAAACATACAAAAAGCTATTGAAAATGGCCATTGAAATAGTGAGTTTTCCCATTGAAAATGGTGATTTCCCAACCGGTAAACATACAAAAAGCTATGGAAAATATCCATTGAATAATATTTAATAGCTGGGTAAATCAACTATATCTATGATCATGATACACTGAAAAATTGACAGCTTGGAGTGCCAAGAATGTCAAGTGCACGAATTTTTCACCAAGATCAATCTCTGCCCATCCCTCAGGTTGCAAAATCAATCCGAAATCAATCTCTGCCTTGTTGCGCATTTTGCCGCAACAACCTCTCCACGCTTTGGACATCCCCTCTTTGCACAGCCTGACAGAGGTCCTCACATGGACATGGCAAGTCACTGAGTCACCTTTCTGAGCCCAGTCTGTGGTCAATTGTCGTTGTGAAGGGTCCTGATTCGCTTGCCTCAATGCTTGGTTACCCATGGCTGCGCGAAGCTCATGGCGGTTTTTGCTTCGTTGGGAGTTGGGGTCGAAGTTCGAAAGGCTCAAATGTGGGCTACTAGCAGTATGTAATCTCCTATGGCGGGCAAAACAAAATGAGTCGTCAGTTTGTCAATAAAAACCTGACTGAACTCCAACCGGTCTGCTGCTCTCCGCATGTTGGCAAGGTTGCTGAAACTTGAAGTGAGAAGATGGCAATGAAAGCATTGCAAATGTGACATTCGTCATTGTTGTAGCTTGACTATGATAAATGGCAAGTGTACCGCTGTGGGGCGCAAAGTCTCACAAGAGCTACTAGGCATGGGCCAACCCCGTCGACTTTCCTTTACAATTCCTTTACAAACCACGACAGAGCTCATTTTTTGGTGGCCTACCAGGCCTACTATTTAATCACGTCGACTGAACAGAGTGGAAATCTCGAGACCCCAGAGTCCCAGAGTGCTGTGCCGGGTTTCCAAGCTTCCTCCAGCAAAACTGAGACATCATCAATTCGCATGGCCTCAGAACTGACCCAGTAGATCCAACAGGAACCTCCTTTTGTCAGAATCCAGATCCACGAGGGAATGCAGCTTGATCTTCGAACGTTTTTTCAGATTTTGAAGCACCATTTTATGGTGTAACTGGGCCCAGTTACTAGCCATAGCCCATTTTCATATAGCTTTTCACTCATATTCCCACAGATTGGCTACCTGGGTCGCACAGTGGTCGCACTGCTCAGGAGGGGACAGACTCGGTCGAACTGAAATTGCTCTCATCATCCTCGAAGCGGAAGCCGCTGCGATTCTTTTCGAATTTCCATGGTGATTTCATGGTGATTTCATGGTGATTGCATGGTGATTTCAACAATGATCATGGCTTAATCATGGATTGATGAGAATGGGATGCAACAGACCCGGAAACTCCGTAAACCCAATTTGATGTGGATCATGGCTATAGAATTTCGGGGGGAACTCAACCCGACGAAATTGGGAACTCAACCCTTGGGACTACAGATGGCCAGCGGAAGCGCGGAAGCCTTCCCTGATCAGCCGATATTCCCCCGACTCCTTATGGAGTGATTTTGTGATATTCTCATCTATGACGATCCCTAATGGATCACATATATATATATATATGTATATATATATATATATGTATATAAATGTATATATATATACATATGTGTATATATATATGTATATATATATATATATGTTGGGTATGGGCATGGCTAGAAGCAAAATTGGATGGTTGCACTTGAGGATCAATTGAGATACCAAAAGGATTTGTCGGAGTGGAGGAGACCAGAATTTCCTGGCGAAAATGGCGAGAAATTCGTTGATCATCCCCGTTCCACGACGGATGATACACCTGATACTCCCCTCAAACATATTGGGATGATTATGGAATGCTTATTGTTCAATATACTGTACATTACTGTACTAAATGTACTAAATTTACTAAATATACCATGATATCTCAATATTGATGATTTCATGATGGTATATAACTTCTATAACCATGATATGTTCAAAAAAATCATACCATCATACCATGATCCCCACCAACATCGCACCAAGGACACCTCTGAATCCTCGGCTTGTCTCAGGAAGCGCCGCCTAGAGATGACGATTCAGTCCGGTGAAAGTCATTTGGAAACCTGGGACCTAGAACCAATGATGGAACCAATGATGCCATTGCCATTTTGAGAAATACCATATTAGAAATGCCAGATTTTTTAGAAATGCCATTTCTGGCTCCCAAAATCATCCCCATTTCTAGTCATTCCATCAATGCTTCGAAAAAAACCAGATGACAAGTGAATCTGTCAGATATCAGTGGTATCAGTGCTATCTTTCCTATCTTCAGGTCACTGAGACATCGGCCTGAGAAGGTCGTAGATGGTGTGGCAAACGCGGTGAAAATGCACCACACTGTGTCGGCCCAAGTCCTGAAGAAAACTAGAGACGTGTAGATTGGGGGGCCGGAAAAAGTATGTGAAATTGTAGATATTGAAAATTGAGATGTTGAAATTGTAGAAAACTATGATCAACTCTGTGAAAAAGTGGCTTGAAAAAGGTGTTTTGAAAGTCCTTGAACTCCAGGACACTGGACATCGCTGCAGGCAGAACGCGAACCTGCCATCGGAGCTGTTTCCAGTGCTTTTGGCGACAAAAAAAACGATCCGTTCGTTCCGTGACCTGCAGGTAGACTGGGGTCCAATTGATGAAGACGGTAGCAGAAATCCTCCGTTCCTCGAGCGGAGGAAGATCAGACTCCGATCATCGCAATGTCGTTCTGTGCGTTCGTTCTGTGTTTTGTTCTGTGTTTCTGGTGTTTTTTTTATTTTGGTGGATTGTCATAGAAAATCCAAATTTCCAAAAAAAAACTCAAATCATTCGCGTCTATGATCATTTTCGGAAGAGCTCGGTCCTTCTCGCGTACTTCTTCACAAAGTACAGCATACTTCAACGACCTGGCCAGGTCTTGCAGGTTAGGGGTTTTCAATGGTTTTCAATATCCAAAGTCAAAGCAAAGTCAAAGCAAACCATTAAATGATGTGTTGATGTGTTGATGTCTGTTGATTTCTGTTGATTTCTGTTGATGTCTGTTGATTTGTATCATCTGAAACCTCAAATTGTAGAAGCATCATACATCAATAAAATCAATAAAATCAATAAAATCAATAAAATCAATAAATGGATGTTCATGATACGTGATTCCCAGATCAAACTAGCTGAGACCTAGCGCAGTTTTAAGGTCATGGCCCCAGGCAGCAAAGTATGTCCTCAACGTGCGGGATCGTGGCGAACGGAAATGTCGGAAGTCACGAGTCGTCGCGACTGAAGTCATAGTGTGTGTAGTCCCCATGGCTAACCTTTAACAAAAAGTTCAAGAAAAGTGACATTCCAAAGATGTTCAAATGATATTCATCAAGGCTCTTTAGAATGTAAATTAATGTAATATAATGTTGGTAGTGTTACAAAAGGTAATATCAGGTCAGGTATATTAAATATCATGTTACCCTCTGGTAAACATACAAAAAGCTATGGAAAATCACCATTTTCAATGGGAAAACTCACTATTTCTATGGCCATTTTCAACAGCTTTTTGTATGTTTACCAGAAGGTATCCATATCATTTGATCACTATTAAACCACCATAAAATCACCATTTATTAAACCACCATAAAATCACCATTTAGAGTGGTAAGATCACCATTTTCCTATGGTAAAATCACCAGTTCTTACAAGATTTTCGGCTCTTCCGCAAAAGGCGCTCGGCTCGTTTTGAAACGGCTCTCCTGCCCCAAGACACTGGTGAGTTCCAAGAAGGCGGCGTGGCTTGGCAGGGGCACCTGGAAAAATGGTCATTGCCACAACATAATAACAATAACAATTTAACAACAACAGCAACAACAACACCAACAAGAAGATGATGATGATGATGATGATGATTTAACAGCAATAATAATTTAACAACAACAATATCTATAATATCTATAATCCATGAATCCATGAGCCCATGAGTCCTTATTTCTCAACGCTTCAGAGCTCTTCCTTCCACTCCCTTCAAATGGCGCAGACCAAAAACAAGGCAGACCAAAGTCTTACCACCAAAAAAAGTGGTTGTCTTTAGTATCAATGGGAATTTCAGGATCCTAAAATGGAGGTACTGTACCATATGGTTGGCCATATTTTGTGGGGATATTACTAAAATAGCCATTGATCCCAATAACTCAACATTAAATCACCATTAAATCACCAATAAACCACCATTAAACCACCATTAAATCATCATTAAATCCCAATAAATCGCCAATAAATCCCAATCAATCATCATTAAATCCCAATAAATCACAATTAAATCACGAATAAATCCCAATAAATCACCAGTAAATCACCATTAAATCACCAATAAACAACCATTAAATCACCATTAAATCCCAATAAATCCCAATAAATCACCAGTAAATCACCATTAAATCACCAATAAACAACCATTAAAACCATTAAATCCCAATAAATCACCATTAAATCACCATTAAATCACCATTAAATCCCAATAAATCCCAATAAATCACCAGTAAATCACCATTAAATCACCAATAAACAACCATTAAATCACCATTAAATCCCAATAAATCACCATTAAATCACCATCATCTCAGTCTCTTTTTTTTGCAGAAAAGTTCTGCGTGACTGCATATCCATGTGTTTCGACTGCATTAACATGCACGTGTCTTACATCACATCTCATCTCTACAGCTACATGTTACACATGAGGTTTTACCCATGGTATGCTGCCACTTTCCACTCCACACTCCACACTCTACACTTTCCACTCCACACTGCAGACTGGTAACAGGGGAAATATGTACAAGACTGTTCAAATAAACTATTGCAGAAAAGTTCGAGACTATGACTGCACCATTAACTGCATGCCACCCAGATCGACCTGCAACTCAATGGAGCTCTGTGGGTCCTGGACCGCTTTCTCTGCGCATGGGTCCAGCCTTGGAGCTCTCTGCGCTCATTTCCAAAACGGAGTCATGAAAAACTCATGACCATAGAGTGACTACAGTATCTACATGTATCTACAACTACATTTCACAACGTGTATATACATGCATATATATATAGTATTTATATATGTTATATATATATATACTATATTTAATTATTCTTATCAACTCCTTGAGTTAACTGTTCAGCCATCACTTGGGATGACCTCCCAAAAAGTTCTCCGTCTGCGCTACGCTGCATCTAAGTGGCCAATATGCAGCAGATTCACAACCCCACGGAACGTGCTCCGCACACCCTGACTTCGCTGAGAACGTCTCCATCTTGCGAGCCGTCTTGCGGAAAAAAAACGGACTTGCTGGATGTATCAAGTTGCAAGGCAGAGTCCAAGTGCACCAAGAGTCCAAGATCACATCGAGGAATCATGAGGAATCTGCAAGAAAATCCGTGAAGTTCTCTTTTCACGCTTAGATCTGGAAGGAAGATGTGCACTTTCCTTCCAGTGTCTCTTTCGGATTAGCCTGGCTGGTCCTTTGGCCTGTCGGAAAGAAAACCAGCTACGACAGGCAAGAGCTGTGCAGAGACATCCAAAAACTTTGAGATAATGAAACCATATCTTTAGAAATGGATGGGAGGAAGTACAACATCCTTTTGCAAAGAAACTATGCTTAAAAGTACGTAACAGTACATGTGTGTACAGACATACTATCTACATCTATCTACAGTAGGAGAAACCATGAAAGGAAAATCAATACCAAATGTATCACATTGCAATGGCGGCCGCACAGCTCTCCCTAGCGCCAGAAGCTTCCGGCCGAATGGCCATGGGGCCATGAAGCTACCGCTTCACAAAACCGAAGGTTGCCAAATGCCCAAGGCATAGAGCACCTGAAGCGTTCTGTCAACGCTCGCAGCAATTTTTGGGAATCACAGCCAACATATGACTCATAATGTCAGAATCTGACAAAATCTGATAAAATCTGACATCCATCAAGATCCCATATGGTTTACCTATGGTTTACCTATGGTTTACCTATGGTTTACCTATGGTTTATCCCGAAAATGGCCCTGGCCACCCTGGCCGCCCTGGCCGCCCTGGCCGCCGCCTGCACCAACGCCATGTCCCGCAGCATCGTCACCGCACCCGTCAGGAGATTCAACTTGGAGCCAGGCATCTCCACCCAGGTCACGGGCACCTCAGCCACACCTTTTCCAAAGATGCTGCCAAGGATAAGGACCTGAGCTCAGCACAGAAATCAGCACAGAAATCACTGAATTCACACGTGGAATACGTCGAAAAATGGTTGCAATGTTTTTTGAGAAGAGCGGTGAGAAATGGAGAAATGATGAGAAATGTGTATCAGAATCAGCATGAATCAGCAATCGTGTTCATTGGCGTCAGGATCTTTTCGAGGAGGTAACAAACGAACGACCGGAAACGACCCGATGTCCGACGGGACCTCAATGTCGAAGGCCCATCGGTAGAGGTGAAGCGAAGCAAAGATCTGCTTGCCGACCTGGCAACACTGTCAACATTGCGAGGAAATCGTTGCAGTTTCAGTGGAAATCACACATCTTCATTGGCACTCACCGACTGATTGAAGGCGGAATCATGCCATCGATTTCAGTAGCAACCGGGCTTGCGGAGCATTGGCTTTGAAGAGCTTGAAGCCACACTGGGTATCTTTCACGTTGCCACCCACCTCAAACGACTCACATGGACTCAGCTGGCCATGGGCCCTATGATGTCATGACACTGGGGTGAAGGCCAACAGCCAGACGGCAAAGTGGAAGCCGACCATCAAGACGTTTCGATACCACGCCCTGACGTCATCCACAATCATCCAGGGAATCATCCAGAGAATCTCTGACATATATACCTCTAATATACATATATATATATAATTATATAGTAATATATATATATATCATCTAATCTGATGGCGTTTCACTTTGACCCATAGCATTTCATAGCCACCATGGCCACATGGGAACATGACAAAAAACGCATTGCCACCATGCGCCTTTTGTTCAAAGCCTCCTCTCGAAGATGATGTCTAGAGCCAAAGGCGATATGTGGAGAATCATCCTGCAATCCCAGATGCAGCGCAACCAGCTTTTGCTCCGATGTTTTTTGCTGTGTTCATCATGTTCACAAAAAAAAAAGTCATCTCTAGCTACAGACTCTCTCTCTAGTGATCCAACCAACATCATTCAACGATCATTCAACGATCATTGGTGGTTTAAAAAGAGCAATTGGTTTGCTGCTATCCCGGCTATCCCTTGGATTTATGGATTTTTTTTTCTGGTTTTCAGTTTCACTGTCGGCCCACTGTCGGCCCTTGCCGTCCTTGGGGCCTAAGGCTCTTTCAAGTCGTTCCAAATCGCGGATGCTCGTGGCACCATCAGCGTCCGCCATGAGCAAGAGTTGCCCTGCAACCAATCCAATGGGAACTTGTTTCACCGGGATGGTCGAAAAAAATGGTGATACCCGGCCTGGTCAACATGCAAAAAACTATAGAAAATCACCATGTTTTATGGGTAAATCAACTATAAATAGATATAAATAGTCATGTTCAATAGCAAACTGTTAGTTTACCAGAGGGTAGATGGTGAGAAAGATCCGAAGAAAGACCATCAAAGACCATTTTTAAGACCTGTCGAAGACCTGTGGGGTGTGAAAAGATGTGAAAAGCCTCTCGCAGCCAGCATGCCAGTGCGCACGGCAAATCCTTTTCCACCTGGCACCAGATTATCTGGTGACTTCTGTTCTGTCGTTAATGTCAGAAACTTCGGCTGAAACCATGGCACGATGTCATCCTTCAATCATCAGCACATTGGGAAAGCTATGACAGCTACCCTCTGGTAATCTAACATAACTATGGAGAATCACCATGTTTAAATATGTTTAATGGGTAAATCAATTTTGACTGTGCCATTTTCAACAGCAAACTGTTTGTTTACCTATGACAGCTATGGGGGGGATCGATGATGATCGATGCAGAACCAGGGGACGGTTGGTCAGCAGCTTGATGATCCGGACTTCACCATGTTGCAAGGAAGCATCCCTCAGCAGCGACAAAACGATGTCACAAACACGCCAACTGTCGTCAATCGAAATCAGAACAACAGAAATTTCTCATGATCAGTCATCTCATGTAAGGCCTAAGGGGATATAGCCCCAAAATATGGCCAACCATATGGTACTAACGTACCTCCATCTGTTGGATCCTGGAGATCTCCCATCATATTTCAATCATGAGATTCTGAGATCAAGATCCAAGGGACCTGGAGGATAAGGCCTGGGCGCGGCTTGCGCGGACCAATTTGAGCAAAGCAACATGTTTCATACCCGGTCCCACCCATGAGTCCAGTCCATCTTCGGAAGCCATAGTTCATTGATGTTCATTGATATTCATTGATGTTCATTGAAACCGATGCTTCAATCGATGCTGATTCCAATCGGAGTCCACCTTTTTTTCTGGCCAATTTCCATCAGAGAATGATCCGAAAAAAATTCGAAAAGGACACGTTCCCCCCCTATGCTCCGAAACACGGCTGCATAGGTATTGTCACTGCTGCCGTCGTCCACGACAATGACCTGCTAGGACCCAGTCACCATGGAAAATCCAGTTTTGTCGCCATGACATGATCGATCTGTTTGGCCATGGCTTTACCATGGCTTTTAGCATCTGAAAAAAAATAACATGGTGAAACATTGTGAAACTATCTATATCTATCTATCTATCACTCATCTATCATATCACATGTCTATCATGGTTTGATCATTCACTATCTATCCATTTATCATAGATACTCATACTCTATCATAGATATTCATACTCATGATCTATCAAACTATGTATCATGGTTTGATCATTCACTATCAATAGATAATCACTATCAATAGATAATCTATCATGTAAAACATGGCATGTTTCTTGCATTGCCATAGCACCTCATAGGTGAAGGATGCCACATCACTGCCCCGGCTCTCCAAATATGCCAAGGCTTCATCCAACATCTGCGGAAGTCGATACTCCTCGGTCTGGAGGCTGTTGTTTTCTGGTTCCAATCAGTTACCCTCTGGTAAACATACAAAAAACTATGGGGGATCACCATTTTCAATGGGAAAATCCACTATTTCTATGGCCATTTTCAATAGCTGCGTTAAATTACCAGAGGGTCAACAACAAAACACCAAAAAGATGGATCACAGATTGATATAGATTGGTAACAGTTAGTGGATTCTCTGAAATTCTGAACTTAGAACATCTAAGAAAACATCTTATATAGTGCTCTGAAAAACAATTTACAAAGATGAAACGCAAGTACATGCAAGTACCATCAGGTAGCATCAGGTAGCATCAGTTGTCTTCCCAAACTGCCCCGCATTTGTTGATCCAAAAACCGCGTCCTCGTTGTATGCGGGCACTACTACGGAGAGGGCCACTTCCGGCGCTTTCCATGGTGCTGGCACCAGTTCGCCAGGCGCGCACTGAAAGGAAGTCCTGCCACAATCGACCAATGCACAGAGAATATTGATGAAAATTCATGTGAACATTGATGAACAAATTGTATGTTCATTTCAACACAGTCCAAAATGTTGAACTTACAAAGTCACATCATAAGTCATCACAAGTCATCCAAGTCCATGTCACATTTTGCTGTCACATGAATGTCACATGAACACCATTTCAATGGCGATAAGCGCGAAGCGCGAAGCCCATAAGATCCATTCAGCCATTCAGCTCCTAGAGATTTGAGATTCCAAGGGTTTGCCGCAACTGTAGCGCCAATCCAGGTACCTTTCCAAAAAACGCGACAGCGAAGCGGCGACTCGCGACGCGCGACTCGAGCTGAGTTCTCCACGGTTTCAGGAAGAAAGCGGCAAGTGCAACCGCCACTCCAAAGGCCAGCAGCAAAAATATCTCCATGATGAGGATGCGAAGGATGCGAAGGATGCGAAGGATGCGAAGGTTTGGGCGAATCTTGCGATGTGGTGAAATAGCTGCCGTTTATGCTCTGGATTTCCTGCTCAACTCTGGATCTATTTGGTCAAAATTCAATATTCAACTCTACAATTTCTCAGAATTCAAGAATTTCAGGAAAAATATCCCTCCCAAATGGTGCAGCTGTGTGGAGAGCATCTTCACCTGCTCGGTTTGCTAGGCTTGCCTTCCAGCTGCTACTCTTGACATGTCTCAACCATCTTCAACTCAGTCCTTCGATTGCTCATGTGCCACTTCAAGCTGCGAAAAATCGAAAAACACATATCTTTCTCAGGCCTTGTACCTTGCATGCCTTCCATGCTGGCAAGGTAGCGACCGTAGCGACGCGTAGTCACATCATACACTGTGATACACTGTGATACACTGCCACATTTTCATCTTTTTGTCGACGCCCAGCTGGCTGTACAAAGCCGGAGTGACTGACAAATCTCAGAAGCATCTCAGAAGCATCTCAGAAGCATCTGAGAATGGTAAAGAAACGTCGAATTTCAAATTTCAAACCGAAGGAGCCACTGCCACTCCGTGGTGTACCCATCGATATCAGAATTCTTTAGATATCTTTAAAGATATCTTTAGCTGTGCTTTAGCTAAGCAGTTTTAGATGGCTTTAGCATTTGGCCCTCTTCTGAAGGGCTTTGGTCTTCATCACAATCTGCAGAGCCAGCCTGGATGCATCGTTGCTGAGCTTTGCATTCTGCTCCTCTGAAGCCTCAATACGTTTTCGCGTTTCGATCAAGTCATTTTCCTCCTTGTCCATGTCATTCATGTACCTTTCCAACAGGGATCCGGTGCGCACGTGTTCCATGGATTTGATGTTCTCCCGCAATCTCGTCTGGTTCTCAAAGATCCTCACGGATGCAAACTTGATCAATGCACGGGCTTGAGTTGTCTGAGGGACGAATCCAATGTTTGAAAAAATCCGCCGACCCCGGCCTTCGCCAAGGCAGGGGCGGCGCCTGGGACCACCGCAGGTGTGGAACTTGTCTTTCTTAGCAACAGGCATCCCAAGGCCACATCCATGGCTTTTTATGGGCGTCCACGCTTGCCGTTTGCCAGCCCTAAAACGCTCCAAACCCCTAAAACCCCTCAAAGGCACTTCCATGGCTTCTTATGGGCTTCCAGCGCAGGCAAAAGCCCACATCCATGGCTTTTTATGGGCGTCCAAGCTTGCCGTTTGCCAGGCCTCAAACCCTCCAAACCCTCCAAACCCCTAAAACCCCCTCAAAGGCCCTTAATGGCTTCTTATAGGCTTCCACGCCCACATCCATGGCTTACTTATGGGCGTCCAACCCTCCAAACCCCCTAAAAAAACCCCTAAAACCCCTACAAGGCCACTTCAATGGCTTCTTCTGGGCTTCCAGCGCAGGCAAAAGCCCACATCCATGGCTTTTTATGGGCGTCCAAGCTTGCCGTTTGCCAAGCCTAAAACCCTCCAAACCCCTCAAACCCCTACAAGGCCACTTCAATGGCTTCTTATGGGCTTCCATCGCAGGCAAAAGCCCACATCCATGGCTTTTTATGGGCGTCCAAGCTTGCCGTTTGCCAGGCCTAAAACCCTCCAAACCCTCCAAACCCCTAAAACCCCTAAAACCCCTACAAGGCCACTTCAATGGCTTCTTCTGGGCTTCCAGCGCAGGCAAAAGCCCACATCCATGGCTTTTTATGGGCGTCCAAGCTGGCCGTTTGCCAAGCCTAAAACCCTCCAAACCCCTCAAACCCTACAAGGCCACTTGAATGGCTTCTTATGGGCTTCCATCGCAGGCAAAAGCCCACATCCATGGCTTTTTATGGGCGTCCAAGCTTGCCGTTTGCCAGGCCTAAAACCCTCCAAACCCTCCAAACCCCTAAAACCCCTAAAACCCCTACAAGGCCACTTCAATGCTTCTTCTGGGCTTTCATCGCAGGCAAAAGCCCACATCCATGGCTTTTTCTGGGCGTCCAAGCTTGCCGTTTGCCAGGGCTAAAACTCCAAACCCTCAAACCCCTAAAACCCCGAAAAGGCCACTTCAATGGCTTCTTATAGGCTTCCAGCGCCCACAACCATGGCTTTTTATGGGCGTCCAAGCTTGCCGTTTGCCAGGGCAAATAGAACCCTCCAAACCCTCCAAACCCCTAAAACCCCTACAAGGCTACTTCATGGCTTCTTCTGGCTCCAGCGCAGGCAAAAGCCGCACATCCATGGCTTTTATGGCGCTTGCCGTTTGCCAAGCCTAAAACCCTCCAAACCCCTCAAAACCCTACAAGGCACTTCATTCTCTTATATGGGCTTCATCGCAAGCAAAAGCCACATCCATGGCTTTTTAATGGGCGTCCAAGCTTGCCGGTTGCCTGCCTAAAACCGCTCCAAACCCCTCAAACCCCTACAAGGCCACTTCAATGGCTTCTTATGGGCTTTTATCGCAGGCAAAAGGCCCACATCCATGGCTTTTTATGGGCGTCCAGCTGCGTTTGCCAGGCCTCAAACCTCCAACCCTCCAAACGCCCTAAAACCCTCAAAGCCACTTCAATGGCTTCTTATAGGCTTCCAGCGGCCCACATCCATGGCTTCTTATGGCGCCAAGCTTGCCGTTTGCCAGGCCTAAAACCCTCCAAACCCTCCTAAAACCCTCCAAACCCCTAAAACCCCTACAAGGCCACTTCAATGGCTTCTTCTGGGCTTCCAGCGCAGGCAAAAGCCCACATCCATGGCTTTTTATGGGCGTCCAAGCTTGCCGTTTGCCAAGCCTAAAACCCTCCAAACCCCCCTCAAACCCCTCTAAAACCCCTACAAGGCCACTTCAATGGCTTCTTCTGGGCTTCCATCGCAGGCAAAACGCCCACATCCATAGCTTTTTATGGGCGTCCAAGCTTGCCGTTTGCCAGGCCTAAAACCCTCCAAACCCTCCAAACCCCTAAAACCCCTAAAAGGCCACTTCAATGGCTTCTTCTGGGCTTCCATCGCAGGCAAAAGCCCACATCCATGGCTTTTTCTGGGCGTCCAAGCTTGCCGTTTGCCAAGCCTAAAACCCTCCAAACCCCTCAAACCCCTACAAGGCCACTTGAATGGCTTCTTATGGGCTTCCATCGCAGGCAAAAGCCCACATCCATGGCTTTTTCTGGGCGTCCAAGCTTGCCGTTTGCCAGGCCTAAAACCCTCCAAACCCCTAAAACCCCTACAAGGCCACTTCAATGGCTTCTTCTGGGCTTCCAGCGCAGGCAAAAGCCCACATCCATGGCTTTTTCTGGGCGTCCAAGCTTGCCGTTTGCCAGGGCTAAAACTTTCCAAACCCTCCAAACCCCTAAAACCCCGAAAAAGGCCACTTCAATGGCTTCTTATAGGCTTCCAGCGCCCACAACCATGGCTTTTTATGGGCGTCCAAGCTTGCCGTTTGCCAGGCCTAAAACCCTCCAAACCCTCCAAACCCCTAAAACCCTTAAAACCCCTAAAACCCCTAAAACCCCTACAAGGCCACTTCAATGGCTTCTTCTGGGCTTCCAGCGCAGGCAAAAGCCCACATCCATGGCTTTTTCTGGGCGTCCAAGCTGGCCGTTTGCCAAGCCTAAAACCCTCCAAACCCCTCAAACCCCTACAAGGCCACTTGAATGGCTTCTTATGGGCTTCCATCGCAGGCAAAAGCCCACATCCATGGCTTCTTATGGGCGTCCAAGCTTGCCGTTTGCCAGGCCTAAAACCCTCCAAACCCTCCAAACCCCTAAAACCCCTAAAACCCCTACAAGGCCACTTCAATGGCTTCTTCTGGGCTTTCAGCGCAGGCAAAAGCCCACATCCATGGCTTTTTCTGGGCGTCCAAGCTTCCCGTTTGCCAGGGCTAAAACTTTCCAAACCCTCCAAACCCCTAAAACCCCGAAAAAGGCCACTTCAATGGCTTCTTATAGGCTTCCAGCTGACCGATGTCTTGGGGTGTTTCACAGTCTTTCATCCTGGTGGCGTCGCCACAATGACGTCATGAGTATTCCCCAATTTCTATCATCATTCCACTTTTGCGCATGGAATGCATGTAATGTACTATATATATATACATACGTATGTTTAACAATGTTTAGGCCTAGCCGTTTGCTGGGCTTCTTGCGTGGCTCTATGTCTGCGCACTTCTTCCTCCACCCTTGAAAAGGGGTCGGCGGCACCAGGGCGTTAGCCCATTTATTACAAACAAATCAAGATAATCAAGTGTCCACAAGAAGCACATTCTTTGGATCTGTATACCTTTATTGGGTGTTTTTAGCCTCAAGTTGCATCAACATGTTCACCAAACATGTTCACCAATTATATTCACACTATTTCAGACCTACGCGAACCAAGCATCTTTGCGACCCGGCTGTTGTCCGTACTCTGCTTGCGTTGATTCTCTTTGGTCTCGGCTGTCTTCGACTGCAACTCTCGAATTTGGGCCAAAATCCTGAGAAATTCAGGACTGTGGACACCAAACTGGGCTTACTAAGTTCTACTAAATTCTACTTACCGTAGTCTATCCTTGAGAAAAGGCTAGCCCAGGATTGAAAACATGGGATTAACATGGAATAGTAATCATAAGAAAGGCAGAATATGATTAATCATGATTAATCCATAATCATCATTTATTAATAATGATCATAACTTAATTAACTTCTCAATAACTTCATAATATCTATCTTACGGCAAAGAATCTCTCGCACATCAGAGGCAAGTCGATCTGGATCGCTAACCAAGGTGGATTCGTCGGCCGACCAAGGGCATTCCCGCTGTTCCCAGTTCAGCAACTGTTCTTCGGAAATGTTCTTGGGCTCCAGGAAAGCTTTCAACATCGATGCCAAACGCCTTTCGACAAAGCACAGCAGGCCAACTAAGAACAAACACTTCGGCTTGCCGATGGGAAAAAAAGGGGAACAGCAAAAGAGGGGAGGAAACGAAAGGGAAAGGAATCAAGGGCAGGAGAAACAGATAGAAACAGTAGCAACACTCAGAGGAATACAATGCGTTTGACAAGGACACAGGACTAGGGAAAAAATGCATCAACGACGCATCGGCCAACGGCATATTCAAATGCGCTAAGCCCAAAATCATGAGAGGCAGGGGATGATACCAAAAGCCATGGCAGTCATGATCAAAGGTATGACCTGACGATGTTGGCCGCATTTCGTTTGGAGATATCTCTGCATGTTGTCTTGCTGTAGAACCAAATGTGTTTTTTTCACCCAAGCCCTTTCAGGAATTTCAGGAACGTCGAGCTGTCAAAGCTAGTGCTTGCAAGAATCTTTACCTGCATACCTGCTCTGTGTTGTTTAGTGGAAGTATGGACCGGCAGAAGTCTCAAAATCTCTCAAAATCTCACTCCAAACCGAATTGCGGAAGTTTTACATGTTTTTTTTTAAACATGTTTTTGGCACTGTCCCAGGCACAGCCGAGCCAGGCTTCGATGAAGGACTTTGATGGAATTTTCGTCCAGGACCTGCTGAAGTTCTTCCATCGTCTTGGCGCGCGACAAGAAGCGGCTGATGCCGGCCTCGTTCAGCGGGATGCTCTCCTCGTAGTTGGCCTCTTCTGAGACCTGAAGTCACATAAATCACGATGCAACAAACATCAACAAATCACCCGGTAAATATACTGGTTGGTGGTGGTTTTAACCATCTTGAAAAAAATGAGTTCGTCAGATTGGGAAGGATGACATCCCATATATGAAATGGAAAATAAAATTCATCTTTGAAACCACCAACCAGTATATGATTTAGTCTGACTTCAAACATGACTTAAGACTTAATTATGTAGTCTTATGATAAGTGACTTGCATCACGTATGTCATGACTGGATTCAAAGTGCAAGCCGATGGCAACTGATGTGGATATTTCGGCAGTGCACACAATGGGACCAGAATGCTTTGTTCGAAGTGTGAAGCCTGATGAAACACCTGAAACAAAGCCTGAAACGGTCGCAAAACTGTTAAACTGGCCTATCCAATCTTCACGAAGTGTCACAAATTCTGGATTGATGATGTTCAAATTGTTTCATGTTGTGAAAAATATGTTGTTACACATATTGCTACACATATTGCCACATATTGCGGTGTGGCACTGGCCCACTGGATCCCTTTGGCACCTCCAGACTGAGATCAGCTTCGGGTTCCACAGAGAGGCAGAAACGAGCCCAGCCTGAGATCGAACCGTCGGTCGCCAACTCGGTGTGGAAAAAAACGGTGAAAAAACGTCCAAATGACAGGCGATATGTGGCGACTAGGGTAGCTCTGACTCAGCTTTCTGGTTATTTTGGGCAATGATTAGAATGATTTGAGTTCTGTTGTTTTCCTTTGCCACTTCAACTAATAATAACTAAAAGTCAGAATATTCAGAATATTCTCTGTTATTCACTTCAGTTTATCGTAGCTCATGTGCCTTTGGCCATGCCATGTCCCGAATGATCGCCATGTGCCCTGTGCCCAGCCTGTGGTCTGCTTCACACAGTGGCTGGTGGAGGTGATGGAAAAGCCGCCACAATCCGTCCTCGCTGTGTGTTCAATGTAGAGGCACGCAGCCGCTTTGGTTCCATTGTTCTTGATGGAATATCTGGTGGTCACCTGGCTACAGTGATCCAAGATGCATTTTTTCAGATGGCCATGTTCATCCTGTTCCAAACGAACTTGGAAGACTCGATCCTGTTGCAGCTCACTGGGTTTACACCTTCCCACTGACACGGTGGTATCCTCTCCCAGCTCGATCAATTGATCGTCTCCAGGAATCATCGGGGTGAACTGACATTGGGCCACAAAACGACCAGCATCCAAGACGTTCACCGAGCCATTGGCCAAGACATGTTCCGAGGTATTCACCAAATGAACGGCGCGTTTCACGCAGACCTCAGAGGCTTTGGGATCGTAGACCAAAACTCGATCGCCTCTCACGGAGTGTTGGAAGATGGGTACAATCGCTGTCTCCTCGAGCGAATGGTCACACGATCTGAGACTTGATAAAGGACGTGCTCCGCCAAGCCTTTCGTTGCAAGTCCTGAAAGAGCGAAAAAAGATATTGCAGATATCCAGAATATCGAAAAATCGATCCAGAGATCACACAAAATACACAAACATCAGGAATTGAAACAGACCGGAATCATCGAAATCCGGTATTGAAGATATTGAAACATATTGAAACCACCCAAGACTTCACTGGGAGCGTTTTGAATTTTCTCCATGTCCTTCCTTGCTGCTTAGAATACACATGTTTAGAATACGGACATGTCAGACTATGTTTTACATGCTTTTCATGAGAAATGGACCGGAACTTTTCAGCTCTTTTCAGCTCTGGGGTCCTTCCAAAGACTCAAAGTCTTCTGCCGCATCCACGGCTTTTCGGGAAGGTGCCCAAACCTCTTGTCCACGCAGACGAAGGACCAAGTGAAGCGTTGACTCTTTCTGAATGTTGTAATCTGCCAGCGTCCGACCATCTTCCAATTGCTTCCCAGCAAAGATCAAGCGTTGCTGGTCAGGAGGTATTCCTTCTTTATCTTGGATCTTGGCTTTGATTTGTTCCACAGCATCAGAACATGAAACATCTAAGGTCACAGTCTTTCCAGTCAAGGTCTTGATGAAAATCTGCATGGCGCCTCCGAAGTTCTTCACCTCTTTCACGATCTTAGCCAGTTCCTGGCGCGGGATAGAAGAATCTGCTCAATTCAAAGCACATCAAAAAGCACCTCATAAGTATATATGTAATCTATAATGTATGTATATATATATATTTATTATTATTATGTATATTATTATATATATTATTATATATATATTATATATATATATTATATATATATATTATATGTATATATATATTATATGTATAATAGATAACTAGCACAAGTATGTTTGTTTTTTTAGTACACCTCATACATCACAGCGCAGGGCTCGCTGTGCAAACCTCCCCTTTTGTCCTGACGAGCTGGCTCAGTTCCGACAGCTAAGATGGACAACTCGTTGGCCACAAGATGCAAGTCCTGATCGGCTACGGATGTTTTTCCGACATGGCAAAGCTGATCAAAAAAACATGACCAATGTGAAATCATGTAAAAAAAATTGTAAAAAAAAAACATGTAAAAAAAAAACGTGTGAAACCAAGAAGCCACATCAATCCAGTCATCTTCTGTGCTGTTGCGCACATGGCCAAAGGTGTGAAGGGTGACGGATGCATTGGAGTCGACAGAATTCACCACCACCAAGTCCATATCCTCTCGTGGTAGATCCAGACGGTACATGCACTTCCATTCCTCGCATCTATCCTCAGATGTCATAGTGTCATGATGACACAACAAAAAAAAACATGTGATATATGTGATAGGGAAGAAAAAAAATGATCAACAAAATGAAATCGAAATCCGGATTGAAACGGCTCAGAGGCTGCCAAGGCCTTCATTGATCCTTTTCTCCTAGAAACTGGAACACGCTCGCCAGGTTTTTCTGAAATATCTGACATCTAATCGGTTAACGGAAGTCATTATGTCAGGGTGGAATTGGATCAATTGGAGCAATTGGATCCGAGTCTCAACATAGGACACCTGGCAATTTCCCGTGTTTTCCGATGTTCTGGCTCGGATGGAAATGATTTCCCGATGGTCTTTTGGTGGCGGCAGAGGCTTGGGCAATTGCTTTTCCAAAGTCGCTAGCAGGGATTTGCTGAGCTGGTCTTGCATCTTTGGGTCAACCAAAGAGACGTCCACGACGTTCTGAAATGGGATCTTTCGGATGGAAGCCATGGAACCCTCCTCGAAAATCTGCAGAGATGCAAAATATTCTTCTGTTTTATCTTTGGAACCCTCAATGACACGTTGGGCCCTCTCTACCATGAGCAATAGTCCAGTCTTGGAGATCTTGCTGTCAAGAGTGATGGAAACCTTGGCCCCTCTGCATGATTCCAGGAAGGCTCCCATGCTGCTGTGGTTGAAAGGATATGTGGTTTCTCCCATCTCTGCACGATTCGGATTTTGCTGTCCGAAAATGATGGAAGCGCCACCCGGGGCGGAAGCCGACAGCGTGTTCACCACCTGACAGCCCACCGGCCAGAAGCAGCTAACATTTCTGTAGGGTGTTTTTTGGCTTCGTGTCTGCAAGAAGAAAGGCAGAAATCGATAAAAATCGTTCAAAACGTTCGAGATTCAAATCCCTTGTATTTTTTGGAACATGTTCAGGACGAGGCCGGTTTGGTATCCCCAAATTTTTGGCCCCTAAAAATCCGACAGGTTCGACAACGGCGTGGACGGCGCACCAATTGACGTCGTGTTTCAGGGACACGAAGCTCAAAATCTGTCCACCCTGGCTCAGAGCTAATAGAAAAATTCATGGAAATTGAAAGGCCTGCATAAATTGTTGGAAACCATGGAAACTTGCAAGTGCAAACATCAAATCAAGAATCCTGAAATTATGCTACTTGTTTGTCCACATAATCAACATGACATTCTGAACATTACAAGACCACATGGTCATGTTTTGTCATTCTTTGCAATGCTGTCACTGTGCCAAGACTTTGCCAGGTGCACCAACCTCATTTTGAGTCAAAGATCCCTGACGTTCTGCAAAGGCCAGATTGTTTTTGTAGAGCGTCACTCGAGAGAGCGAAAGGCTAGTCATTGGCAGAGGCCTCGGTAAAAGGGTTCATCATCCCACTTGCAGAACAAACAGGTGGTGGACACTGGTGGACACTAAGCCTTTGACTGCTTAAGTGATGGGAAATTCGGCCCGAATTGACAGTTCGAAACTGGAAATGGCGCCAATGCGTCAGGCAACAAACTGAAACTCCCTTGAACCAAAAAAAACAACAGGACACAAACAACACAACAAAATACTACCAGGTTCCCAAAAAAATACAACAAAACATTTGGTGAAAGTTCAATGACAAGTGAAGTACAGTATAGGAACAGTGAAAAAGCGAAGGGTAGAACCCAATCTGTATTTGTTTCCCGATGTTCATTCCAAACATTCTGCGCACACTGTTACGGACGAAAAGGCACGCCAATGCATCCAGTTTTTTGGTTGTGAGAACGGCCATGGAGTTCGATGTTGGCCTCAAAGTTCCAAGACAAGGTAATGTTCAAGGGGCGGGTAAGCACGGGGTTACCCATTGTTCGCGTTTAAATCGCAAAGAAAAAAACGTACGCATGTGATTTGTCAGAGCTAATACCCTCACCAGAAGTATGCTCACCACACCAGGTTGCAACATGGGAAAAAACAACAAAACATATGAAAACATAGTAAACTTTGTGAAAACAATTGAAGTCGTATGTGCACGCAAAAATAACAGAAGGAAGTTTAGAAGTCAAACTTCCGACAACATGGGCAAATGAAAAGCAAAGGTGGGAAGAGTCAAAGAAGAGAAGACAGGAAGAAAGGAGATCCAAAAAGAGAAAGTCTGAGCAAAAAAATCCAGGCGCGCGAAAAGGTAGGAAAGCCGCAAAACAACTTGTTTTTCCAATTATTTGTGGCTCCGGAGGGTCAAAAAGTAGGCTCGTTAAAGCGGCGGGTGCGGAGCCAGCTGGCCAGATGAGAGATGAAAAATTGCACGCCGTTGTGGCGCGAAGCGCATTTGCAAGTGAAAAAATTAAAACAGCGCACGTTCGGAGCACTTTTGGAAAGTGCACGCCGTTGTGGCGCGAAGCACATTTCCAAGTCAAAATGTACAAAGCACACCAGGTTCGGAGCACTCTTGGAAAATGCGATGTTGAAAAAGTGCACGCCGTTGTGGCACGAAGCACATTTCGAAGTCAAAATGTTAAAAACAGCAAGGGTTCGGACTACTTTTGGAGGTTCAGATGTCGTTTCGCGTGACAGCGCAAGGGATTGTGCACTTTGTCAAAAGTAAGCAAAACGTGAGGGTTTTGTGGCATTTCCAAAAATGATGGCAGGCATGGGACATTTGAAGAGGGTCTGCAAAGATGCATTTTCCGTGGCAGGCGCAGTTCAAGAGACATGTTCATCAGAACTGTTAGGAGGTCCGGGCGCTGATTTCCTGAGAAGGGTTGCATTTTGGAGCATCAGATCTTCAGGTTTGTTGAGGTGATTTTGCGTGACAAGTGCTGATCTGGCATCATTTTTTCGTGGCAGGCGCAGTAGTTTAAACAAATGGACTGGAAAAATCACAAAACGCATTGGTACGAGGCCGTCACCGCTGCACGCAACTTTCCATTTTTGAAAGAAGTCTCGCAGAATTGCTTCGTTTTTGATGTTGTCAACTTTGAAAAATGAAGTCTCGCAGAATTGTTTCGTTGTTGATGTTATCATGTTCAAACATTGAGGAAGTCTCGCAGAATTGCTGCGTTTTTGATGTTGTCAAGTTCAAAACCTGAGGACGTCTCGCAGAATTTGATGTTGTCAAGTTCAAAACCTGAGGACGTCTCGCAGAATAGCTTCGTTTTCGAGCTTGCAGATAGACAGGTAGATAGATAGACAGACAGATAGATAGAGATAGATAGGCAGACAGACAGACAGACAGATAGATAGATAGATAGGTAGATAGGTAGATAAATAGATACATACTTAGATAGACAGATGAAATTAGATTAGATTAAATTAGATTAGATTAGAAAAGATAGATAGATAGATAGATAAGATAGATAGATAGATAGATAAATAGATAGATAGATAGATAGATAGATCGATCGATAGATAGATAGATGGATAGATAGATAGATGGATAGATGGATAGATAGATTAGATTAGATTAGATTAGATTAGACTAGATTAGATTAGATCAGATCAGATTAGATTAGATTAGATTACTGTAGATAGATAGATAGATTGATTGATTGATAGATAGATAGATAGATACGTAGTTAGAAAGATACATAAGGTAGATACATAAATACGTAAATAGACAGACAGACAGACAGACAGAGAGAGAGAGAGAGATAAATTTTAGATAGGTAGAGAGATAGATAGATAGATAGATAGATAGATAGAAAAGGTAGATAGATAAATAGGTAGATAGACAGACAGACAGAGAGAGAGAGAGAGAGAGATTTTAGATAGATAGATAGACAGATAGATAGATAGGTATAGATAGATAGACAAGTAGATCGATAGATGGATAGATAGATCGATCGATAGATCCATAGATCGATAGATGCATAGATCGATAGATCCATAGATCGATAGATCGATAGATGATAGATCGATAGATCCATAGATCGATAGATCGATAGATGATAGATCGATAGATAATTAGGTAGACAGACAGACAGACAGGGAGGGAGGGAGGGAGGGAGGTAGAGAGAGAGAGAGAGAGAGGGAGAGAGAGAGAGAGAGAGAAGAGAGAGAGATGGATACATAGATAGATAGGTGCCTGGGTAGGTAGGTCGATAGTCAGCGAAAGAGACAGAAAGAGAGAGAAAGAGAGGAGACATCAACCATCTGTCGGTCCATCAGTGGCTTCGCGCTACCATCCGTGATTCACAACAACCAACCTCTCCTATAGGTTTCCTATTTTTGAAACTTCCGCCACCGCCTTGTGCGGTACTACTGTTAACAATAAAATAAAAACACACACCACATAAATAACAAATAGTTGCAATTAAACAAGATGCAGCCCACAAACCCCAATGCTCACACTTATGTTACTGGTACAGATGCCGAAACACATGGATATGCAGTCACGCAGAACACTTTTCTGAGACAGTTTATTTGAACAGTCCTGTACATTTTTCCCCTGTTACACCAGTGCACCGTAGACTGTGAAATATGGAAGAGGGTGGCGTGCTAAGTGTGGAGTGTAGAGTCTGGAGTGTAAAGTATGGAGTGTAAGGTGTGGAGTGTCAAGTGTAAAGTGTAAAGTGTGGAGTGTGGAGAGTACAGTGTAAAGTGTAGACTGTAAAGTGCAGAGTGCGGAGTGTAAAGTGCGGAGTGCAAAGTCCAGAGTGTAAAAAGTAGTGTGTGGAGCGTAAAGTGTCGAGTGTGGAGTGTCGAGTCTGGAGTGAGGAGTGAGGAACGTAAAATGTAAAGAAAGTGTGGAGTGTAGAGTGTAGAATTTAAACTGGAGAGTGTA
>CAMXCT020000521.1:0-22119 GCA_947184155.2 Cladocopium goreaui | reverse complement strand
GAGAGAGGAGAGGGAGAGGAGAGAGAGAGGGAAGGAGAGAGAGAGGAGAGAGAGAGGAGAGAGAGAGGGAAGGAGAGAGAGAGGAGAGAGAGAGGGAAGGAGAGAGAGAGGGAAGGAGAGAGAGAGGAGAGAGAGAGGGAGGGAGAGAGAGAGGAGAGAGAGAGGAGAGAGAGAGGAGAGAGAGAGAGAGAGGAGAGGGAGAGAGAGAGGAGAGAGAGAGAGAGAGGGAGGGAGAGAGAGAGGGGAGAGGGAGAGAGAGAGGGGAGAGGGAGAGAGAGAGGGGAGATGGAGAGAGAGGGGAGAGGGAGAGAGAGGAGGGAGGGAGAGAGAGAGGGGAGAGGGAGAGAGAGGAGGGAGAGGGAGAGAGAGGAGGGAGAGAGGAGGGAGAGAGGAGAGAGAGAGGAGAGAGAGAGGAGAGAGAGAGGGGGAGGAGGGAACTGAGAGACGGAGGGAGGAGATGGGAGGAGAGAGAGACGAGAGAGAGAGAGAGGGAGAGGGAGAGGGAGAGGGAGAGGGAGGAGGGAGAGGGAGCGGGGAGAGGGAGAGGGAGGAGGAGAGTAGGCGGGGGAGGGAGAGGGAGGGAGGAGAGGGGGAGTGGGAGAGGGAGGGGGAGAGGGAGGGAGAGGGAGAGGGAGAGGGAGAGTGGAGAGGGAGAGGGGGAAGAGGGAGAGAGGGAGAGGGAGAGGGAGGAGGGAGGGAGGTTAGGAGGGAGAGGAGAGAGGAGAGGAGAAAGAGGAGAGGTAGAAGAGAGAGAAGAGAGAGGAAGAGAGAGAGAGGGAGCATAGTAGATAGGTGCCTGGGTGGTAGTGAGCGGTGTTAGGTCGATGGTCAGCGAGAAAGAGAATGAAAGCTGAGCGCAAAGCTGCGAGCCCGAGCGGCGACCTGTCCACCCTTGTCGGTCCATCAGTGGCTTCGCGCTACCATCCGTGATTCACAACAACCAACCTCTCCTATAGGTTTCCTATTTTTGAAACTTCCGCCACCGCCTTGTGCGGTACTACTGTTAACAATAAAATAAAAACACACACCACATAAATAACAAATAGTTGCAATTAAACAAGATGCAGCCCACAAACCCCAATGCTCACACTTATGTTACTGGTACAGATGCCGAAACACATGGATATGCAGTCACGCAGAACACTTTTCTGAGACAGTTTATTTGAACAGTCCTGTACATTTTTCCCCTGTTACACCAGTGCACCGTAGACTGTGAAATATGGAAGAGGGTGGCGTGCTAAGTGTGGAGTGTAGAGTCTGGAGTGTAAAGTATGGAGTGTAAGGTGTGGAGTGTCAAGTGTAAAGTGTAAAGTGTGGAGTGTGGAGAGTACAGTGTAAAGTGTAGACTGTAAAGTGCAGAGTGCGGAGTGTAAAGTGCGGAGTGCAAAGTCCAGAGTGTAAAAAGTAGTGTGTGGAGCGTAAAGTGTCGAGTGTGGAGTGTCGAGTCTGGAGTGAGGAGTGAGGAACGTAAAATGTAAAGAAAGTGTGGAGTGTAGAGTGTAGAATTTAAACTGGAGAGTGTAAAGTGTAGAGTGTGGAGTGCAGAGTGTAAAGTGTAGACTGTGGAGTGAGGAGCGCGGAATGTGTAAAGTGTAAAGTGTAGAGTGTAGAGTGTGGTGTGGTGTGGAGTGTGGAGTGTAGAGTGCGGAATGCGGAATGCGGGGTGTAAAGTAAGGAGTGTGGAGTGCAATTTGTGGAGTGTGGAGTGTCCAGTGGCTAAAGTGTGGAGTGTGGAGTGTGGAGTGCGGAGTGCACAGTGTGGAGTGTAGAGTGTGAAGTGTGGAGAGTAAAGTGTAGAATGTGTAAAGTGTAGAATGTGTAAAGTGTAGAGTGTGGGGTGTAGAGTGTGGAGTGTAGAGTGTGGACTGTATATTGTAAAGTGTGAGTGCAGAGTGTGGAGTGTAAAGTGCAGAGTGTGGACTGTAGAGTGTAAAGTGTAGAGTTTAAAGTGTAGAGGGTGGAGTGTGGAGTGTAGGGTGTGGAGTGTGGAGTGTGGAGTGTGGAGTGTAGAGTGTAGAGTGTAAAGTGTAGAGTGTAGAGTGTAAAGTGTAGAGTGTGGTGTGGAGTGTGCAGTGTGGAGTGTGGAGTGTAGATGTGGAGGGTGGAGTGTAAAGTGTAGAGTGTGGAGTGTACAGTGTGGAGTGTAAAGTCTGGAGGGAAAAGTGTAGAGTGCGGAGTGTGGAGTGTAAAGTGTAGAGTGTAAAGTGTAGAGTGTGGGGTGTAAAGTGTAAAGTGTAAAGTGTGGCGTGTAAAGTGTAAAGTGGGGAGTGTGGAGTGTGGAGCGTACAGTGTGGAATGTAAAGTGTGGAGTGCAAAGTGTAGAGTGCGGAGTGTGGAGTGTAAAAGTGTAGAGTGTAAAGTGTAGAGTGTGGAATGTAAAGTGTCGAGTGTGGAGTGTGGAGTGTGGAGTGCTGCGTCTGCCACCCCAATTGATGACAGAAATCTCCAAAATGTTGCGCCTGCCACGAAAACTGCAACTCATCTTGTGAAAACGATGCAAAAGTACTGCGCCCGCCATACAAAACGACTTCCGACACGTTATCAAACAGGTTGGAATGTCACAAAGCGGCGCGCCTGCCATGCAAAACAACATTACAACCTGCTTGGAAACCTTCGAAAAGGAAAGGTTTTGCAGCTTCCCCCATAGACACGGCGAGGCCACAGGAAAACCAGAGACTCGAGACGAGACACATGGGCGCAGCAAAACGAGCATTTCGTGCAAGACTTCCGCTAATTTTGACACTTTGTATCTTCAAAATCGACGTTTTCCTACGAGTTTTCTTAGGAACCTAAATTTACTACCTCAAAAACGATGTTTCGTGCGAGGCTTCCGTCAATTTTCAGCACATCTCACAAAATGCCACGCCTGCCATGGAATTTGCACCTTGTCGCCACTTGACGCAGCCCTGACAATGCGATTCGCAGAAACCTGCAACATGACACGTCTGAAGTGCTACGCCTGCCACGCGAAATGACGATGGAGGTCGCCAAAGCGCTGCGCTTGCCACGAAAAATGCAACGCATCATTTGAAAACGTCGCAAAAGTATTGCGCCTGCCACGCAAAACGACTTTCGACACGATACAAAACACGTCTGAATGTCACGAAGTGCCACGCCTGCCAGCGAAACGAAGCAACGAGACGTTTGAAACCTCCAAAAACGACCCCTTCTGCAGAACTTACGATAGGCACGGCCATATAGCAATACTGCGGACGGTTGCTAACGGTTGCGAACGGTTGCAGACGATTGCGGACGTAAACGCAACGTCGAGCGAACGCACCCTCAAACCCCACACCCCCGGAGGGCCCCAGCCCTTGCTACGCATTCGGGAAAAACACACGAAATAGAGGTCAGGGATCACACCAGAGGCAGACTCATTCCCACCCAAACCAGATAACCTCTCATTCCCCAGACAGCTGGAAGCTATAGGGGTTGTTACTTCTCAAAGGTCAAGTCCTCGGTGCCGAACTTCGTGGCTGCGAAGCAAAACGGGCAATCCTTTTGAGCCGCGGGGCCTCAAGTATTGACGATAGATTCACATGACATTTCCATATGCACATGGGTGAAATGCTATGCATGAGCGCTCTGATTTCTGATTCGCACTCCTCCTAAAATGCCAACAGTTTTAGCTTGGCCATTTTCCTCTCTGACCAACCCACAGCACAGTTGGCTATAGAACCTTGCGTTTCACACTGAAATTCTTCTCCAACTTCTTTCCAGATTCACCTTTGGTGTCCAGCCTTCCATGCATTTGTCATAGGTTCTCTCTCATCTGATTCCCATCTGAGTTTCAAATTCTGCCACGTATCGACTGAAAACTACAGCCATGCGGGAACGGGAATGTTGGTTCGCTCTTCCAAAGCGCATATCAAGTCCCTTATTTGAACCCTCAGAAACCGGCTGACCACACCAGACCACGACACCCTCATGCACGCCTAGTATGCGGAACATATAAGTAAAACTTCAACGGATTTATCCAAATAAATATATATATATAATATATATATATACATACATACAAATTCACTCATACGCAACGCCGGAAAAATTCGTTCGCCAAAAACCGTCTCCGTAGAACTTCGCTTTTCGAAAAAGTGCAATGACGATGAAACAGTGCGAACTCTCAGAACAGCGGGCCACACTCTTTTTTCACAGCAAAGCGGGGGGATGTACGAGGATCCCGTTTTTGAACAATGGGAGGGTTAGGCTCTTTTTGCAACTCTCGCAAAGCGTCTGAAGCGAAAACACCGCTAAAATGAAACAACCCTTGCACGAAGCATCCGTTGTTTCAGAAAGAGAATAGGGAGGGAGGAAGCCAAGTTTCAGGGCGGGTAACTCTCACTGAAAAAGTAGGACGGAACCCACACCACCCACCCTTTCTTGAGGCGAGCGCGGAAACATATATTCTGAATGTTTCTCTTGAAATCATTTGAATTTTGTCTAGTTCCATGAAATTTTCTCAAAACAAAACAAACACGAAAACGTGAGTTCAAACCTGTGTGCCTTGTTTGTACCTCAGCGTTTCCAGTACATTATGTTTGATATAAAAGATTCTTGGCGTGCACTCTTGGGAAACACTTTGTTTTTTCAACCAATAGGTTGCTTGTTCAGCCTGGTGTCCCAGAAATTTTCTCAGCCTAATTTTAGTCAGAACAAAAAAACTCTGTTTGGCTCATATAAAGGGATCATCACTGCTTTGCAATGAGTAACCCCTTATTTGGACCCTCAGAAACCGGCTGACCACACCAGACCACGACACCCTCATGCACGCCTAGTATGCGGAACATATAAGTAAAACTTCAACGTATATATCCAAATATATATATATATATACAAATTCACTCATACGCAACGCCGGAAAAATTCGTTCGCCAAAAACCGTCTCCCTAAAACTTCGCTTTTCGAAAAAGTGCAATGACGATGAAACAGTGCGAACTCTCAGAACAGCGGGCCACACTCTTTTTTCACAGCAAAGCGGGGGAATGTACGAGGATTTCGTTTTTGAACCCCCATTCATCTGATCCCGTCTTTTCTAGCTGTGCCGAGATATCTGGCTATTTTATGTCATCCCTGTCAACACCCAGGGCATCAAGTTCTGAGGTCTCAAGACGGCTGGGTTGGTCAGCCAGGTTGCTGCTCGTAGGTACCCGTGAGAAACAATTTTTTATTTGGAGCTCCCATCTCTCTCAAAACAAAGTCTTGGATTATTCTGCGACCATTCTCGGTGCTGGTTGCACCGTTGGTCAGAGCACCCCTTGCAGCCTCATTATCCATGTAAACAACGCACTGGCTGCGACGTAAAAGAAAACCCCATCGAATGAGTGCACACCAAACTGGGAGCAGCTCCAACTCGAAAATAGGATGAGCTGACTCTTTGAGTAGCTTGTTCATAAACTGTCCTGGCACTCTCTCAGAGAAGTACTTGCACAGTTTGCCTTCGGGACTAACCAAAATGGCTCCAATGGTCCCGTCTTTCTCGTCATCGCCTTTGCAGGCACCGTCCGTGAAAAGAAGCCAGGTATGCAAATTTGTCGATTGGATCTTGCTTGGCGGTGCAGACAAAGCTCTATCTTTCAAAAATTTTATTGCTTTCAGCTCAGGACTGCACAGCATGTTGTCAGCCCTGCTGCTTGATGCAAGGCTGCTTGTGGCTCTCAAGGCTTGCTGGGCAATTCTACGTCCAGTAAAACTCTCGAACCACTGAAGTCTGCTCCTAAGGCGCTCTGAATCCTTAGGGGTCATTGACCCTGTCTCCAAAAATCCATCCAACAACAATTTAAGCTCTTCAACTCGACTCTCAGTATGCCCAAGGAGTACAAATGTCACTGCAGGATACATCAGCCTGCCCCAAAGCAAAATTGACAAACTAACAGCTTATATTTCTTCAATGCAGAAATCTTCAAGAACGTCCAAGAAATCTTTGGAGAAACTGGTGGGATTACTCAACTCGGTAACCCAAATCTTCTTATTGATGCGCTGTTGGCTTCCAATCCTCTATCGTGATCTTTACCATATTCCCGCCAGCCACTATGATCCTGGACATTGGAAACATGTCATTGGCTGTCTGGACGATAATTTACAATTCATTCGAAGACCGACTGGAACAGGCATTCCAATCGGCAGTACCTTAACATAGACCCGGGCAAGCCGGCGGCGGAAGTTTCCCAAACATAAATGACCTATAGTTCAAAGACAACCTGTCCCGACCGTGTCCTTCCCTCGACACTCACACCTCACACTGCACACTGCACTCTTCGCACTCCAAACTTCAAACTTCACACTCCACACTTCACACTTCACACTCCACACTTCTCACTTCTCACTGCTTCCTTCACACTCCAAACCTCACACTTCACACTTCACGCTTCACACTGCGCTCTTCGCACTCCAAACTTAAACTTCACACTCCACACTGCACACTTCACACTCCACACTTCACACTTCTCACTTCCCACTGCTTCCTTCACACTTCACACTTCACACTGCACTCTTTACGCCCCACACTTCACACTGCTCTAAACCTACGTGGAACAAAAAAACACTAATGCGACAAAATGGAGAAAATCTGCTGACAAATCACTGTCGCAGCCTTCATGCAGCCACTCCAATACGATTTACGAGATCCAGCTGCAAAAGACAATAGTATTACGAGAGACTGGGTTGCAAAACACAATAGAACTACGCACAACCGCGTCGGAAATTGTAGCTCCAAAACCGGATCTCGACGCCACAGCGAAAAAAAGACGATCTTGAAGCACTTTCTAAAAGGATTTTTAGAAGGAAATTCACTAGCGCCAAAATGAAGAAAATCTGCTGACAAATCACTGTGGCAGCCTTCATGCAGCCACTCCAATACGATTTACGAAGTCCAGCTGCAAAAGACAATAGTATTACCAATGCAGCCACAGCACGAAGCAACCTTGACGCAACCATTTACACTGCGGGAACGATCCTACAGTTGCAAAGCACAATGGAATTCCATCGGCAACTCATCCACCAGCAACACTTGCAATCCCATTTACATTGAGGGAACGATCCTAGAGTTGCAAATCACAATGGAATTCCATCGGCAACTCATCCACCAGCACCACTTGCAATCCCATTTACATTGCGGGAACGATCCTACAGTTACAAATCACAATGGAACAGCTGCAAAAGACAATAGTATTACCAATGCAGCCACAGCAAAAAGCAACCTTGACGCAACCATTTACATTGCGGGAACGATCCTACAGTTGCAAAGCACAATGGAATTCCATCGGCAACTCATCCACCAGCAACACTTGCCCATTTACATTCAGGGAACAATCCTAGAGTTGCAAATCACAATGGAATTCCATCGGCAACTCATCCACCAGCACCACTTGCAATCCCATTTACATTGCGGGAACGATCCTACAGTTACAAATCACAATGGAATGGAATTCTGTCGACCGCACATGCACGAAACACAGGTGAAACCCCATTTACAATGCGGAACCGATCCGAGCATGATCCGCCCATGATCCGAGCATGATCCGACCACACACGAGACCGTCTCGCACCCGTCGCACCGCAGAGGTAGATCATAGAGGTTCGTATGGAAAAACATCGGGTTTCGTGCATCTGCTATCTCTCCAAAACGCATTTCGTGCGAGACTTCCTTCAAAACTCCATCGGCAACTCATCCACCAGCAACACTTGCAATGCCATTTGCATTGCGGGAACGATCCTACAGTTGCAAATCACAATGGAATTCCATCGGCAACTCATCCACCAGCACCACTTGCAATCCCATTTACATTGCGGGAACGATCCTACAGTTGCAAATCACAATGGAATTCTGTCGACCGCAAATGCACGAAAAACACTTGAAACCCCATTTACAATGCGGAACCGATCCGAGAATGATCCGAGACCGATCCGAGCATGATCCGACCACACACGAGACCGTCTCGCACCCGTCGCACCGCAGAGGTAGATCATCGAGGTTCGGGGACGGACTTTGTATGGAAAAACATAGGGTTTCGTGCATCTGCTATCAAAACATAGGGTTTCGTGCATCTGCTATCTCTCAAAAACGCATTTCGTGCGAGACTTCCTTCAAAAATCCAACTTGAAGATGTCATTTACAATTAACTCTGTCCCTCACTAACTCTTTCTTTGACTAACTCTTTCCCTAACTAACTCTTTCCCTCACTAACTCTTTCTTTGACTAACTCTTTCCCTGACATTCTAAAAGTTACAATTAACTCTCTCCCTAACTAACTCTTCCTTTGACTAACTCTTTCCCTGACAGTCTAAAAGTTACAATTAACTCTTTCCCTAACTAACTGTTTCCCTCACTAACTCTTTCTTTGACTAACTCTTTCCCTGACATTCTAAAAGTCCGCAACACGGAAGTTTCTCCCCCTAAACTTCCTTTGATTAGCAGTGCGGCATCAAGCAGTCAATTGCAAAGCTGATTTTACAATTTACGTTTCTGAACGCAGAACCTGGTTGAGACTTCGCGATCCTGCTTCAATTAGAAGAACATTAAGTACCGATTTTCACCGAATCCTCGCAATTTGTGCAGGTTGGCTCCAATCAGTATTGCTCAAATGCTTAAGGCCCAAGCAACTTCAGACAGGGGAATCCGCAGCAGATGCTATGGCCTCAGCAGATGTTTGTCAGATTCGAGAATTTATTCGTTTCCCTTCTGGAACCACAATTTGTGCGAGAGCCGAAAACCCAAAGTATGATCTCAAGAACCAACACCTGCAACTTGCAACACTGCACGCTACTTCAAGCCCCCTTTTGCACGCGACAACAAGCACAAAAAGATCTGTCAATTCATGTTGCTATACTTGACTTATCTCTTGTTTGACTCACACTCCTTGAGAGTGAAATCGGCAAAGGAAACGCGATTTCAGGTCTAAACAAATCCGGAGGTAAATCAAAACCTACATGACTTCAAACGTTTCTTGGACAAAAGTCACAAAATAAGTGACGTCCAAACTGTTTGGTTTCAGGCTCACAAATCCCTAGATCTACAAACCCTACAAAGTAATTAGTCCATCGAGATAGGTCATTAATTCCCCTTACAGGTGGGTTTTCCTCCCATCAGTCGCCATTTCAACACTCAACACAAGTCTCAATTGACCCTTCTGTCAAGTGATGGCCTCAGACATCACTTGGGAGAAAGCCCAACAAATTTTGGGTCCAAACCTTAACGACCTACCGACGAACAAATGCACAAGTTCAAACTGTCACATGCAAAATCATAGTTCAAAACCTTCCGAAACAATCCCAAACGTTTCCAAAACGGTTTCAAACAAATTCGTCCAACTCAGAAAATCTCCGACGATGGTATGTACAACGACTGGTAGCATTTCCAAATGATGACCCTCTTCCAAAATGTACACAACAACATGCAATACCCAGTGTCCGTCACTTGCCAGCTCAGAAACCCTCTGAGGCTGATAGGTATGGTCGCGAAGAAGGCAACGTCAAGCGATACGACAAAGCAATCGCCACAAATACATATCTGTAAACAGCATATCCAGATGCTTCGACCAAAAAAGATGTTTGTCGCATCGAATTCAGATTTGAACGCACCATTCTGCAGCAAATTGTCCAGAAAAGATTGGTGCAGCTACCAAACTGCTTCAATCCAGCTGAAAACGTCTCAAATGCAGAAATGAATACATCCCAGGATAGGACTTCTCGCAGCTAAGCACTTCGGCATAACCACAACAAACCAAAACCCATCATCATCCAGAAACTATGGAAATTTGACACCCTGTGGTAGCACCCTTTGGGTAAGGGTGAAGCGACATGCCATTCATCATCGTGACAGTTTTATGCACAGGAGATTGGTAGAGAACATTCTACTTGTTGCGGGAAGAATCTGTGCATTTGACCTACAGGTTGGTCACAATATTCTATTAGTCTTCGGACTTACCACCATATGACATCTCAGGGTGATGTATGTCATTGATCAGTGTTGACCTGAATATGGTGTATTGATCAGTTCTACATCTTATCCTGGATTCAGCTTGAGTCTGGTACAGGTTATTGCTTGAAAAGCTAATGGCAGGGCTGTATCTTCCCAAGCTACCACCTGGGTGGCTGCAATCTGAAGATATTTCGGCTGCCAATTGCTACCTGCTGCGGCAGACGGATTAAATGATTTAAAAATGCTAGGGAAGCAAGGAATTTCATCAAGGCAACTGCCTTTCCTGGAAGTCCTGCAGACGGACACACAGCTGCGTAGCTGCGTAGCTGAGATGTAGTAAACTGCGGGAGGAAAAGAACATGAGAGGAATCACAAGGGTGGAATCCGCTCTAGAACTAATTCCATGTTGCCGAGCGAGCCACGTCACATCCCGTAGCCTTTGGCTCAAGTTTTCGGTTCAAGTTACCAGTAGCCGAGCACACCTGTTGCAGAGGAGAGTACTGGTAACTGCGTAGTTAGCCCAAGGGTAAGGGACTTGTTGTGTAGTTTGTTGCTGGGGCGACTTACTGTGCTCGATTCCTCCTGTGCTACCGGAACCCCCCCCTTTTTTTGGTTGTGACTTGAGTTTTGAGTGTGAGTCTTGTTGCTCTCCTTTGGTTTTCGTCTGGCCCTTAGATTGAACACCTTGTTGAGAGCTTGCGCAACCCTTAGTCTCAGTTTTTTTTGTTTGCTTGCCTAATTGTCTGTGATTGGCATCGAGCTTAAGAACTTAAGGTTTGGTTTTCTCTGTTGCCTGGGTGTCTGTCCAAAGACGTGACAGGCACCTTGCGCAACCACTCACCTATATTCGAGTTTTTGCTTTTACACAGGGTGTCTGTCCAAAGACGTGACAGGCTCACTGTTTTCATTTTTCCTGTGATTTTTTGCGCTCACACAGTGTGTCTGTCCAAGGACGTGACAGGTCACTGTTCTTTTTACTGCATTGCTTTACCAAGGTCCTCTTTTTATCCGACTACTTTGATCTCTCTTCATTTCCTTGCTTTTGTTTGCGTTCACACAGTGTGTCTGTCCAAAGACGTGACAGGTCACTGTTCTTTTTACTGCATTGCTTTACCAAGGTCCCTCTTTTAACCTGTTTGCGTTCACACAGTGTGTCTGTCCAAAGACGTGACAGGTCACTGTTCTTTTACTGCATTGCTATACCAAGGTCTCTCTTTTAACCTGAATACTTTGGTTCCTCTCGTCATCTTTGTTTCTTTTCTGGACTTCTCTTTTTCTCACACAGTGTGTCTGTCCAAAGACGTGACAGGTCACTGTTCTTTTCACTGCTTTTTCTGGTTACACAGTGTATCTGTCCAAAGACGTGACAGGTGCTCTGTTACCTACTCCACTCACCTCCTTTCCGTTTTTGTTTTTGAGGACACCTTTTCCCCCCCTTTTTGTTTGTTAGGATTTAGTTACTTCCTTTGCGAACCTATTGAAGTGACTCCACTCTTTACTCTCTCTTTTCTTGTTTCGGTTCTCTCTCCCAGCTTTACGGGTTTATCTGTCCAAAGACGTGGCAGGTACTCCCCCCCTCCCCTCTCTCATCTCGAGTAACTTGTCATACCTCTCACATACCTCTCACACACAACCTTTCTCTTTGTGAGAAGACAAAGCCAGAATGTCTGAACACATCGAGGCTCAACAGGCTGCTGCAGAACGTCTCGGTGCACTTGGATTGAATGCCACTCTCATGGTACATTTTCCGAGCAAAATCAAAGCACCTGAAGGCATACTTCTGACCACCTATGATCAGCTGCATTCACAGATAGCGAAGCAGGAGACGACTGCTTATGCGTTTCCCTCTTTTGGAGCTGCTCAAAGTGCTATGAGAACACTGGCGACGATGCAACAGACTGTTATATTTATCTATGAGTGTCATGCGAACACTGGCCCAGTTGAAATAGCAGCAAAAGTTTTTGACACTTGCCAGAGGCATATTGCAGCCATCCGAGAAATTAAGCAGCTCACTGGAACCCTCAGATATCAAAAATATCCTACTGTACTATATCTAGTCAAAATGGATAGCTTGTCAAGCAGTCCGGCGGTAATTGAATGGCAAATCTCTGACACGATAACTGATGAGCTGATAATGCCTGCCCGTATCGCCTTTGAAAATTTTGTTGGCAAAGAATTACGACAAGGACAATATCCAGGAGTCAGTGAGACCAGTACATCACCAAATGGCTGCTATAATTCTGACAAGTCAAAAGGAAGCGTGCCGCTCACTATCAAATATGAAAAGAACTCGTGCTTACAAAGAACCAAAATCCGTGAAGCAATTGAATCATTACAGAAAGAAATCAACACAGCACAAGATACCCAGTTTCAGATCAAAGAAGGCATTGACTGGACTCGTTTACATAAACTGCGGGAGGCTGCTACTTTCACTGTTATGTCCACTCGGCACTTAAGTGATCAAGAACGAAATGCTCTTGCGCTGGAGCTCATGTCTTTTAGAATAAAGTACTTTTTCCTATCTAAAGCTCAAGTAATGCTGAAACTAGAAGGCATGGAAATCGAAGTGCTCCGCAATTTATTGCATTGTTCAACAACGTACTTGCCCTTTGGACAACGCCAGCAATCGACACAATTTGTCCTTAGTCAAGTGACTGCCATTGGCAGCAACTGGTACCGCATTGAAGTAAGGTATGCACCAATAGGCAGTATGCCCTTTATACCACTTCAAATTGCAAAAAGTAGCATCATCCCACTCCTGGAAAATGAAGTAGCAGTCATTGACTCAGAGCTCGGCTTTGCACTCATTAATGCGTTTTCAGCATCCAAATTTGAATTTCAAACAATCGTTAATGAAGACAATGTCAATATCACGATGCTCACTTTTTGGATCCCTCATGAAGTTAAGCAGAACTTCCCATGTTCTTTCTCAGTCAAGGACAGAAGAGGAAACAATATTGTTTGCACGATAGAGCATTGTGGAAACATACTGCCACAAACTGGTGCACCGGGTGAACCACCCAGGCACGAGACCAAAGGAGAGCATTGGCGTAGAATTGGTGAAAAGTGTAATCCAAGCTTCAAAAACAGACTCACTGTCATTGCCCCTGTCAGCACCCAGAATGCTTCTCAGAAGCGACGATTCGGACTTCTTAAGGACTCAGCAGTTGACTTGCAGACTCAACAGGTATCATATACGTATTCTGAAGAGACCTACCCGTGGATTCTCTTCCTTGGATCTATACCTGTAAGAGATACACTAGATATCTTTTTGACTCATTTCAGTCATTTTGAAGCAGTGAATAGTGCGAAAGGAGATTTCTGCAAGCAAAACTTCCTTAGGTTTGAGCAAGTGTCCAAATTTACCAGAATCATGATGTTTGAAATACCGACAGGCAGGCAATGTCAAATCAATCGAGTTGATGGCCTCGAAAGCTCATTATACCTCACTAAGGTCGATGCTTTACAAATATATCCCTTCAAAGCTTGTTATCTTGTCATGCTCGTGCCTCCCCACTTTGACTTCAGTGCCATGCTAACTGCTGATACTAAAGTTGAAGCCATTGCCGCATGGAAATTTAGTACATTCGACAACAGCGGTACCAATGGGAAAACTACCGCGGTACCCTCTACAAGCTCCACACAGCACCAGCCGCTCACGAAGGACAAACGAACTGACCATGGTGCTAAACTGCCTAGGACCCCATCTGCCCCCCCCAGCAGCAAGAAAGAAATTGACCAGCTTCCGGCTTACGCAGCGTTAGGCACCACCCCCCCGCCAACTCCGCCCTCCCAGCAGGTCAACCCTTATCAAAACAGTCCCCCCCTCGCTGATGCTGTCGCTGGGGCAAGCGTCCATGACACTGCGAAGTCAAATGCAGAGCGGTCAAGCAGTCAAGGTGAACTCAAAGGTGCTCAGCGCGCTTGTAAAGTTCCAGAAGGGCAATTAACACCTGGTGATGCACGCACTGACGCCCCTACTGTCAGCCCAACCATCCCATGGACCAACCTACCTGCTAGTCACCCAGCTGGCACCGGTGAGCAACCAATTACTGATATGGTTGTTGATCAAGACCATCACGGAAATAATATACGCAAAATAGAGGAGGAAGATAAAGAGATGCTACCTCCCCAACCTGCACATCTCTCCACCCCCCTCAAGAAACCCCCTACATGTGAAGGAGAAGCTCTTAGCAGTCAGAAAACTAGCCTACAAGAGCTCAAATCTACTTGTGGAGAAGGGAAAGGTGGGTTTGCAAGCAAAGGCAGACTGTCTAATGAACCTTCTGACCCTGTTATCACTCCGTCCTCCCCACCCGGTGTCTCCCCTCCCTCACAAAATGACAATGCGAAACCTGATAACAGTGACCCCATTGTACTTACACTTCCAAGTCAATGCCAGCCTCCAGATACTGCCTCTAAGGCCCCTATTGGAAATGATCACTTACCAGAAAAACAGTCATTGTTACCTGATGACTCTGTTGTCGTAGAAATCGGTAAAGATCCCCCTGGCATTGCAACCCCCACAAAGACCAAGTCGTCCCAGGCTTCCTCCTTACATCAAGGAGAAGCATTGCCCCCTATCCAGGCTGCCCTTAAACGAAGTTCTGTCCTCCCGGCTAACGACAAAACGCGTGTGTGCATTGATATCACTGGGGAAGATGACCATACTGAGCAAATTGACCTCACCCAGCCATCCTTTGAACGTGAGACTCAAAGTCAGTCCCAACAATTTCGGTTTGCCTCTCTCTCTCCTTTTGCTGAATCTAGCCGAAAATGGTTCCCGACCCTTGATGCTACCGTTATTGCTGCCTTAGCTAACAAAGCCCAAGACATTGCGATCCACTGTGGTCACATGTCTAGCATGAATACTGCATTGTACCTCCTATCAAGAGGGCCTTGGATCCCAACACATGTTAGTATACATGTTCGACAAGCAGCCCTTGCAGCAGTAGGTGTAGGGTGGAGCTGGGTCCATCAAGTACCCACGGTTTTTCCGTTTACATGTTTTGACGCCTGCCTATCCTTAGCAACACTTAGCACCATTCCCCCCAACGGCACTACACAAAATGATGCAGTGTATGAACTATATTCAATTGTATGCGCAAACCTTAGTCAGAGTACTCGTAGTTTTCTGTTCTCAAGATTTGTGTTACAATGTCAGGCGTGCTTACAGTCTAGCGCAATACCAATTGACACCTTCACTGCGACAATCAAGCCTAATACAGGTATAGATGAACTTTGTGACTCGTTAGTTCCAATCTGGAATACTGATGAATTGACAGAGTGTCAAGCTTGTTCATGTCTAGACGCTGCCAAAGCCAAGTGGAAGTGCGGCAAATTCGGCCCTTTGATCATCGTTCGAATCAAAGTACCTCCAGGATGCTCCTTTCCGAAGCTCGAGGAAGAACGACTCCCACTCGGGCACAAATTTATGTTCCAAGAAAGAGAGTATGAAATCCAGTGTCTCATAGCCACCACTAGGCTTGACTTTGACAGCCAGCTCATAGTCCTGCATACTAGTCAGCCTGGAATGATAAGTATGTACGACCATTACAATGGTATACGAGTTGCGGACTAAAAGCATGTCAGCGGGAAGCTCCTCATCAGTGGGCTTGTCATACTGCCAGTCAAATCACCCAAAGCAATTCTAATGACAAAGCAACTTTCTGAAGCAGCAGGAGGTGGTGAAGTTGCGCAATATCGCAGAAGACAATTAAAGGTTGTCAAAGGCTTTCTCAAATCGCCTCGGAAGCAGAAAAGAACACGAACCTCGCAGCTCTCTCACCCTTCATGCAAGCACAATGCTAAAACCAAGTCGAGCAAGAAGAAGGCGAAGGCGACCAGACATGGACCCCCTAAAGATGGTAAGAATGAGGGTATAGTTGAAGAGATTGACCCTGAAGGATTACCTAGGATTATTGCACATGGATCGCTGGCCAACATTGGTGTTATCTCGATGTTTGATGGAGTCGGATCTGTCTATCACATCATTAAGAAAAAACTAGGTAAACCCCCTACTATTTTCATCGCGGCAGAAATCGATCCTGTCTTACGTCGGCTTGTTGCTGCTGAAATAGGGCTGCGTGAAGACCAACAGTGGGGATATACGATTGAAGGGGTTGCTACCATCTACGTTAAAGATGTCTGGGATTTAGTTGCCCGTGACTTCCTGATCCTTCGTCAAGCCAAGGCAATGCACCCTACAATCAAGTGGATTGTTGTTGCAGGATCTCCCTGTCAAGATCTTACTTATGCAGGCTATCTAAATGGATTGCTTGGGCTAACAGGTCAGCGAAGTATGCTCTTTTTTATAGTTTACCTTGTTATTCTGCATCTTCAGAAGCTCTTTGGAACTGAATCGATCCGATACTTGACAGAGAATGCTGGAAGCATGCAAATTGTACAAACTGACCGCAAACCTAAAGGTATGCAGCGCCTTGAGCAGTCTGAACACTTCCAAATGTTTCTATACTGTCTTGGACTTCCTAGTAAGCAACCAACCAACCGGTGGGTTTGGGACACTAGTTCCTACTATGGCATTCAGCGAAAAAGGGTATTTCTACGGAGTCACATGGACACAGAGGAACTTGCTAGTGTTCCACTCACATTTCTCGATGAATGGGGCCCATTAGTTACTTTGAATGGTGAAAACTTACCATTGGCTCCATTACTCCGAACAAGAGGGCTGTCAAACAGTGGAATCTTGAAGCTCTCCTGGACGGGCTACCAGCCCAGTGCACTTCTATGGGATTATTCCTTTTTTGGTGGGAGGAAATCTTTCATGTTGTTAACCCAAATGGCTGAGGGAGGTAGAGTCCCAAACCTGCCATGGGCAAGCTTCATCCCTGCTCACTTTCTCCCTATATGGAAAAGTTTCCTTATCACTCTTCAAACAGACAGAGCGACCACATCCAAAAAAGATGAACTCATCGAACAACTAGTGCCTATCTTTCATAACCCAAATATTGTACTGCCAATGAGAATTCTGACGGTCCAAGAAGTACGCAAATTAGCAGGACTTGAGAATATCTTAACGACAGAAAGACATGGGCCTTCCCTTCTCACGGATAAAGTGATTCGAGATTTTTGTGGAAATAGTTTTCATCCATCTCTCATCAGTGCGGCCCTCGGTACCGATGATCAATTACAACAGTGGGTTGAGGGAAACAATGATGCGCAGCCGTACCACAAAGACCTACCGAGTATCCAAGAAGTTTATTCTAAATACCAAGACTTGCTGAAGCTGGTTTTGGAACAAGCAGCCGCTCGTGGAGTTCAACTCAGAGATGACAAAGTGGATTTTGAAGCGAAATGGCGGCACTACTCTCTTAATGACAACGTCGAATCAGCTTGCCCCCCAGCAGTGCACCAGCCTACAGTTTTCGCCTTTTTACAAGGATCCAAACCTCCAAAGTATAATGGAACCCACAGTGAGGATAAACCCCCCTTTGGTGACAAAGAGTTGAGCAATATTATGACCCAAACTCGGATTGATTGGGTGCTAGAGTCCTCAAACACATATGAAAATGTTACCCTATCAGCGCACATGCTTTACTTGGCTGTTAAAAATGGTCTTGGATTTCATTCTGAAGCTCAAGAGATCAAAGCAAAGCATATTGAACTGTTGAAAGAATATACTGGTGCTGAACAACTTACTGCTATCAAACAACTTTTTGTTGTTTTCCAGATTGCAACGCTCAGTGTAAAGCACCAATTTCCCTACGGTTTCCTCATTTGGGCACCAAAAATTATGCAACCTCCCCTTATCTACGTTGGGGTACAGCGACCTTGCCTGCTTTTCCTGTTGCTTTCTCATGAGCCTGATCAACCGTTTCGTTTTGGAACGGTCGCATTTGACTATCGACAAAGTAAAGACCTTCTCATTCATGCCAACATGCCAAAGATATTTTCTGATGTGGTGCAAGTTTCTTATCATACATTTGCGACCTACCCGATACTTGCTCGAATTGATAATGGACAACACTATATACATCTTAGTGAATTTGCGGCTTTACAGTGCCCTTTCTGTGCCTTGTGTTATTTGCACACGCTTGGTGCCCCGCAGTGCTTCATGCACAACGCCTCGCCCGCTAGCACTGTCATCCATTTACTCGGTGGTCTGGATGGCACAGGCGGCTTAAGTATTATAGGTGTATTAGCACGAGACGTTAGTGGTGCCATTCCACAATGGATCGCCATACATGTGGTTGACAATCACCAAGTTCAAGATATTGCAGACTCTAAGTCCTTTGTTGCGTACAAAGTTGCCACCCCTGTCGTATGGTCACCAATGTGGTATACGCAGTCATCGTCCATGCGACGAATGCCCAGGCAACTTGGAACTCAGCTCATACAATCGCATACACTGGACCTATTAGGAGAATATCTTATCCTTGCAAGTACGGAGGAGTGGAGCAGGCTGCTCTTCGCACTTGGAGAAGCCCCAACGGAGGGAGTAAACTGATTTCTATTACTCGAAATGATGATGATTCTGCGGAACCTGCCTGCTCCACTGCTCCGTACTCTGCTCAAGATGCTTACGCGATGTGTCAAAACGACTTACCTATTCGAAACAGGGACTCAATGCCCGCCATATCTATCAAAGATACGTGACCTATCAATATTGCCCAATATACTCCATGTCCGAACACCATGGTGGAAGCTAACTTTGCAACATGTTGCCGCACTTTTCCATCAGGGTGTTGATGATTTCTATCAGCAACTTATGTGTGACTCCCGAACACTACCTTCTCTTGCAGTAGAAGAAATAGGAAGAGGCATTCTCGAATACCGAAAAGCTATTAGGCAAGATCTTCCATTCAGGCTCAAACGATTACATGTGTGGAATGTATCAGGGTGGACACTTACAACTAGGGCAGGGGATGCCAAAATGCGACTCGTTAAGCGACTTCTACGGACAGGCCCGGTCTTACTACAAGAAACCAGATGGCATGCTGAAACCCATCAGGTCTTGCACCATAACATACCAGGTATTCAAGTTGCACACACCCAAGGATTGTTAACAGAAAGAGGTGGAGTGTCGGGTGGTGCGGCAGCCCTAATTCCACCAGGGTGGAAACTTGACCGAACAGAAGTTGTCATCCCAGGTCGCATTGTCCTCGCAGTAATCCAAGACAGATACTCTACTATCGGACTTTTGTCAGTGTATCTACATCCACAAACTAAGGTCGCTGAACTGAAAGATCTCATCGCCTGGGTCAAGACCAGTAAAGTAGACTTCCCCCTCTATATGGGAGGAGACTTTAACCAGGTAGATACCAGTTGCCCGGACCTTTGGAATGAATTATTAGTCCACGCGCAAGTTCTCGACACGCATCCACAACTTCACACCTTTGAAAGCCCTACTGGAAGTTCAGCACTCGATAGAGTACTATGTCCCACTGATTATATAGCTGCGGCCCAAATAGATGTGATGGTAGCAGCCAATAGGCGACATCACCTAAGTGGGCATTACCAACTCACCGCGACCTTTGTAGTTCGACCAAGAGTCAAAAGTGACATGAAAGACCCAGTCCATCAAACCATCCCAACTAACGTGTTTTGCCCTGGAAAGAACGAGGCTAACCCCTATATGGTTCCTAACGATCTACAGGAGCTGATAAGAAGGATCCAAAGACTACCCCAAACAGATGAAGTTGAGTTTGTGTCCACCCTTTGGTCTTGGTGGAGACAACAACCTATTCCATCGGATCATCCTCGAATTCCCGAGCATGAACTTCTGCGGAAATTCCTTAAAATTCGAGCTGAGGTGTTACATGTACCTGCAAAACAATTCCATGCACTTCAGACTGCCACTTACCATATATTTACTTCTAACGGGGTTAGTGAGCTATATCCAGGGAAAATAACTATTCGAAGTGATCTGTTGAAGCAGATTTTTGATTTTCTAGACCAGATCACGATGACTCGGCAATATCCCGCTCTTGAGCAGGTAAATCAACAAGCCAGAGGCATCGGCAATAACATTACGTTTTGGAATCGGTTACGATCTATTTGCCCCAAGGGCGTCATCTATAATGGGCCGATCCTCAATCAGCAGGGAGAACAGTGCACCACCTCCCAGATGCTGGACGAAGCCATGCTGGACACGCGGAACTTTTGGTTTGTTAAGCCTCAAGACTCTCTTCAAGAATGGGAACCTATTTTACGGGAATACCAGACTGCCTCGCCGTGGCCAAGTATTGAACTTCCCCAGAAACAGGACTTTCTCCATACACTCCTTGGCACTAAAGATTCAGCCCCTGGCCCTGATGGAATCCCCTACTCTGCATGGAGGCTCTCCCCTGAAGATAGCTACCCAGTCTTAGATCAGCTAATGATGAAAATGCTAGCAGGCCTACGAGCTGCACCTGTACAAGTAGGGGTTTGGATACCCAAGGCAAAAGTAGGTAGGTCCGACTGCTGACTACTTCAGGCCCTTAGGAATGCCCAATACTTGTGATAGGCTTGTGGATGGCACCATTGCTGCTGTAGTCATGAAAGCAACTTGCGCATATATGCATCCCTCGCAAGTAGTCATGAACTGCTTTAAAGAACCGCAGCACGCAGTCCATGCCATACAAGCCTTACTGGACAGCAATACTCCCGTGGCTGCGCTACTAGTTGATCTATCAAAGGCCTTTGAGCGGGTTAATCCCTATTGGATCTTACATATCCTGCGAATGCGCAATGCACCGACATGGGTATGTAATTATGCCAAATACATCCTATTTGGAAGGCTCATCCGCCATAAAGTTCAAGGCAGACTTCTGCCGCCTAGGGCGGTGCATGTGGGAGTTGACATGGGAAGGTCTTTCTCAGTGTTCCTATTCTGTTTGGCAATGGACCCGATATATCACTATATGAATCGTATCCCCCGAGTCATTAGCGTTCAGGGATACATTGACGACAACACGATTGCAGGACCAGGACATGACATTACCTGGGTAAGTAGAGTCCACAAATGCTATCAATGTTGCTGGTCGGCAGGTTTTCAAATTGACCAGCATGCCTGTTGGCAAGCTATTAGCTCTGACTGTCTCCCCTTTTCAGTCCAATCCCTGCCTGGGCGGATCGAAAGTGAAGTTATTCTCCGGCAGAAGAAATACCCCACCGCACGAGCAGCGATCTTATCGGCTATCCTTTCCCAAAAGACACTCATACTTGCACGAGCCGACAAGTGTATTGGGTTGACCCCTCGAGAAGCTTGCGGTATCCTCAACGGAACTGACTATACACCCATATGCTCATTGTTGGCATTGGAGTGTAACTGTAGGTGCAAAACAGCTTTAGTAATCAACAGCCCGCTTCCAAGCTGGGTGCTCCGTCAGTTAGATCAGTCAGGTTTCGGGGCACACTGCATCCAAGGTGTTGCGACCTCACTCGGGCTATTACTACTGGGGCGTGCCCAATTGTCTGATCGTGACTTATGGACAGTAACTACACACCCTACTACCCTTAAACAAATCAATCCTAAAGCTGCCGAAAAGTTTATACATCGGCTCAGGCTGTTTCGGCAACCAGTCCTCTCGGTTGTCTCTAAGAGCATTGCTTTCAATACGTTTGCCCAAAGTGTGGTTCTATACACTACATCCTATTTTGGTGCTGCCACGGAAGATCTTCAAATGCTACGCGCGGCAGCAACGGAACTCTTATTAGGACGTAGTTGGATTAGACATGACCTCCTTGCATTGTATTTCGACTGTGTAAAATTGCACCACTCCTTGATCCGGGTGTAAGTATCCTTGTTTCTGCATTAGGGCTCTTTCTGCGAAAAGGAGGAAAGGTTCATGAACTTTATATTGAAACTCCACCGGCAGTGAACAGACAAACACACGAAGTTAGGATACTATGGCAAGCGTGGGCACGTGTCGTTGGGGAAGGTGTCCTAACAAGAGCTGTGTCAGGAAGTGGTACAATCAAACAACGAATAAACGCAGTCAAAAAATGTGTGCTCCATCACATGATGTAACTTGCATCTCACTATATTCGTAATAAGGTACTAACAGCAGGATGGACGGGAGGAATCAGCTGGACATGGCTTAGTCATGCTTGCGAGGCCAACAAGCGATGGATTCCTAGTATTACTAGGTTCACCTTGTTACGCTGGGCAGTCAATGAGGATGATGATGAGTGGTTAGCACGACGTGGCCAAAGCCGACAAAAAAATGTGCTCTCTGTGCAAACTTTGGCCGTGCATA
>CAMXCT020000520.1:170529-241811 GCA_947184155.2 Cladocopium goreaui | reverse complement strand
CGAATGGCAGTGCAGGAGAGATTTTCAGGACAGTGTGAGTGAAATCCGAAAGAAGATCAAAAAGATTGAACGTGCTCATTTACTGAAGGTGCAGACATATTGTGATCTCAAAGATTTTGAAGCTTACCAAGAGGGAATTTGCAGAGATATGGGTTGGACATATGAAGCCGACCAGAGTAGTCCTCTATCGGGTGAGCAACAGGCCAGATGCGAAGAGTGCAGTCAAACATTTGCAAACTTTGCTGCATTAGCCACGCATCAACAGCGAAAGCATGGACATAGAATGGCAATGAGGAGGTTTGTGAAAGATGGTATTTGTCGTGCGCGCCAAAAATGCTTTCACTCGCGTGGAAGATTGTTGCGACATTTACAATGGAGTGGCACAAAGTGTTGGATTTTTCACATCAGGGTTTTTCAGCCAATGAGTTGTCAGCAAGCTGAGGATCAAGACCAGGAAGATATGGATAGAGGTGTGGCTCTCCATCAAAAAGGTCTGAATTCGGCGGTTATTGACAAGCAATGGCGTTGGGCAACTGATGATGAGATGAAACCAGTCCTGGAGGCCACGGGTTGGAATGGCGAACACAAAGCGGAGCCTACAACAGAGGAACTGCAGACATGGGCAGCTTTGGGGACGCTTCCTCCGGGTCAAGGGGGTCATCCTAAGACCTCGCGAGGATTACAAGAATGGAGTGTGCCAAATGTCTCCAGAGATGTCTCCAAGCTTGAGCACCAAATGCTGGAAAATGTCAAGCGATGGACTCCATGCTTTGACTGGATACCAAGGCCGCTGGCCACAGGAGAAAAATTTTTCCTCATCCTTTACAGCGGCCATCGCAGATGCGGTGACATTGCTTCGTGGTTCCAGTGGGATGGCCGGGTGCGGCCAATAGCCATTGATGTTGCCGTGGACAAGGAAGCAGGTGACATCATGAATTGTGATTTGTGGATTAGGCTCATCAAATCACGAAGAGTGGTAGGGGGGCACGCAGGCCCCCCCTGCGAGACCTACACCAGTGCGCGTTGGAACCAACTGGAAGGGGAGGTGTGTCCGCGGCCGTTGCGGGATTCAGATCAACCATGGGGAAGAGACTTTCTGACATTGCGCGAAGGCCTACAAGTCAATGTTGGAACAGCCCTGATGCTGATGGCACTCCGATTGTTAGTGACAATTTTTATCTTTGGTGGTTCGATCAGTCTTGAGCACCCGAAGGGCAATCAAGAAGACACCAGACAATGGTGTATCTGGCAATCGGCCTTTATGCGGTGGTTGCTCTTGGACGCACAAATTCAGACCGTGACCTTCCTTCAGGGTCCTCTGGGGCAGAAGTTTGCAAAGCCGACTACAATGATGGTGGGTCGCTTGGCTAACTTTGCACACCGTATTTTTGCCACTTACAACAAAAAGTGGCGAGCCACAGAAGTGCTTGGAGGAAAAGAAGGTCAAGCATGGAAAACCGCCAAGGGTAAAATTTACCCTACAAATCTATCGATGGTGATTGCGCAGTCACATCTTGACATATCTTGACCACTACGTTGAAGCACCAGTCTCTGGAGATGAGCCCTTGCCCGAGGGATTGGATTCAGTGCTGCACAAATTAGCAGCACCGTTTGATGCTTACAACGGGATGGAAGGACAGATGCAATCAGATTATCATTTGCGGCGTGGTTAGGTAAATCCTCCTCCTTTTAGTAGCCAATCATTTGATTGAAGTGAACGGAGTTGAGTTGTAGGGTTTCTAGCCTTGCCCACTTTTTGATTTTCTTCGCATGTCTCACAAGTTTTCACCTGCTTGGTCACAGTACCGAGTTTTTGGGTGGAGCACGCATGCAGGCGACATTGCAGTGTCTCGAGCCAAGAGCAATAAAAAATATATATATATACGTATATATATATATATATATATACGTATATATATATATACGTATATATATATATATATTATGTATGTATGTATATCGCATATGGATATATATATATATATACATACATATATGCAGATTACATAGAGCATGGACTTCGTGGGAACATTATATTATAGTGTTTGGTGGCATTTCGCGCTCAGACTGGGCGGGATCAGGTGGCCTGTTTGTCGTCCATGGGTGGGATGTAAACTTTTCGATTTGTAACGGTTAGTATAGCAACCCATTGAGGGGTACTATTCATTTCTGTTGATAGTAAAGACTCTGAGATGTGAATGTCAATGGATTGGTTTTCACGGGAAAATCTTAAGAAATCATAGATTTTCCCATTAGATATGGGGTTTTCCTGTAATTTTTCCCTTAAACCAATGTACTTTGGGAGGGCAGCCTGGCCGCCATTTTCAGGGCTCTAGCTCCGCTGTTCCACGTGGTCCCTGCCTACGCAGTGCTGGTGGTGAAGGGTGATGCGAACTGCGCGGCTCCCAGGGCCCTAGTGGCTCGGCAAAGTTGTCCCATGGGTTCTTGGGACCCCATTTTTTGCGGAGGTACCCTCTGGTAAACCTACAAAAAACGATGGAAAATCACCATTTTTAATGGGAAAATCCACTATTTCTATGGCCATTTTCAATAGCTATGTTAAATAACCAGAAACTGGTACCCTCTGGTTATGACTAACATAGCCGTGGAAACCATGGCCCATAGAAATAGATGATTTTCCCAGCGAACGAAACCTCCATTTATTTTGGGGATTTTCCATGGCTATGTTAAATAACCAGATGGTAGATCCAGAAAAATCGGTTGTGACCACCAAACCACCAATGTCATTTTGAAATGTGTTTTTCTATGGGCAAACTATGTGATTTTCTCTTCTTTGCCCACCTAGTTCTCCCATGTTCTCCCAGAAGTTGCACCTGGAGAGGATGGGAACTTCTATTCCTTCGAATTGGCTCGTGACTTTGAGCCCTTCGTTCGGTGCCCCAGGGGCCCCAGGGATCCCCGATCAGAACTGACCAGCAACATAGCTTCATATAGCCGCAGCATGACGATGACACTATGGTTGAATCCATTCGAACATATTTTTGAAGGGGTTACAATATATAAATATACACATATACATATACATATACATTATATACATTATATACATTATATACATTATATACATTATATACATTGTTATTATCATTATTATCATACTAGTAATATATATATATATATATATATGTATTTATATAGTTCCATTCGCGGGGATCATCTTCTTAGTCCCCCAGGTCCAAGCTGTGGAGCGGTCGCTCCTGCGGAGCCCCGAGGGACGAGCGCGTGCGGAGGCCCGGAGGCCGAAGCGCGTGCGCTCGTGAGTGGAGGGCAATGACCTCAGGATGAGCCCCGATTCCTGGTATTTTCTGGTGTTTGATGTGGTAAAATGTGGATTTTGCCATGGGAAAAATGGGAAAATCCATGGTCAAATTGGTGAAATCCGATAGAAACCGGAAATGATGCTTGAAATTGCGTTTTTTTTTAAAGGGATAGGTCTGATTTTTCGATGAGGGTGATGAGATTTTTCACCCAATGATTCCACTGCCACAACACTGGGTGAATCTATTGATTGGGGTGGTAAGATGAAACCCTTGTGAGCTTGAAAGCAAGATGAAGGGTCTTTCTGACTTCTTGGTTTTCCGGCGCGGTTATTTTGAGAATATTGGAAGATTGATCAACCTGACCTGAGGTGACAATGCAGCAGCCTTTTGGGACTTTCTGAGATACCCCAGTGATGCAGCCAGGGCCTAAGACCCTTGGCAAAACCATGCCAAAAGGGCCAAGGTGCACAGTCAGTGCTAAGTGTTCGGAACCCCCCCTGGTGACTCACATTGATTTACCATGCAAACTTCACATGCATGCTGCAACTACAGCCATGGAAGTAGTGATGAATGTAGATTCGGAACCGGTAAAGCTTCACTATGAGGTTGCCAGCGGGGCGGACATCTTCAGGCCACAGGGTGGTGGCTATAGCAGCTAGCAACTAGTCACTGGTGACTCTGATTGTTCTTTTGTTTGTTTTTAAGTGTGTATATATATAATAATTATATATACATTGAGTGAGAGAGAGAGAGATAGATAGATAGATAGATAGATAGATAGGTAGATAGATAGATAGGTAGATAGAGATAGATAGATAGAGATAGATAGATAGAGATAGATAGATAGAGATAGATAGATAGATAGATCGATAGATAGATAAATAGATAGAGATAGATAGAGATAGATAGAGATCGAGATAGAGCTAGAGATAGAGATAGAGATAGAGATAGATAGATAGATAGATAGATAGATAGATAGATATGCATATACACTTGCCACAGTGGCCCCTTCCCATTCCTACAGACAACAGTCATTGGACCCATATTTGATGGGTAAAACCATGTTTTCGTTCTGATTTCCCAGAAATCATCCCAAAAATATAGAGGTGCCAAAATGATGATGTAAATGATGACAAATGGGGTGCTTGCAACCACTGGGATGCAGGTGCATGCCTCTAACATGAAGTCAAACAAGTGAACCCGCTGAATTTAAGTTACCAGAATTTGAATGTAGTCGTAAATTGGATAATCCCCAACATTTTTGACTTTTTGACTATGGATGGCAATGTTATCCTGGATAGACGTGGGAAACATATCATGTTTATTGATGATATGGATTATCAATTTCATTGATGATACCGGGTGTGTCTTTTAATCGTCAATTTACAACATTTATGAAATTGAATCATCAGATTACATCATTAACCATCATGAACCATCATTAACCATCATTAATCACTAGTAACCACCATTTAAACCATTGAAAATCATTTATATGGATCAAAGGCGATTTTCCTCTGCAGATGATGGATTCCAGTTCCTGAGATGATCCCAGATATTTGGCGCCATTGGAAGACATGCTGGATTTGACCGACGGCATTGGACCCTGTGCAGCTCCAAGGAAGGCGGCTGATCAATGCTGATCATCATCTATTTCTATGGGCCAGTTTCTATAGCTATCTGAAATATCCAGAGGGAAATTTCATAGAGATAACATAGATCACACTATCGGAAATTTGACATTGTTTGCTACTGTTTCTAGTAGAAATACAATGTTATGATTGCATGATTATAGAAACTATGATTTTTGGAGTAGAAATAGTAGAAACAATAAGTGGTAGTAAGTAATAATATGTGCACACATATAGATGTGAATATTATTATTATCACAACGGGAAGCATCGGGCAATCAATGTCATTAAACTATAGTGGGATGTATGACAGCGAAAAGACGGTGATCTCCAAGAATACCTTCTGGTAATTTGTTACGTAGCTATTGAAAATGGCCATTTATAGTGGATTTTCCCATTAAAAATGGTGATTTTCCATAGCTATGTTAAATTACCAGAGGGTAAATGGGATAGAACTGCTGGAATGTGATTGATGCATATTGATGCTACATACAATGGCAGGATCGGATTGTCTTAAGAGAAAATCTTGACTGGAAAACGTGGTTTTTGCAATCAAATGTAGGGGTTTCTGGTTTCAATTGTCCCTTAAACTAATCCAAGGAATAACATTTTTCATGGCAGACAATCTTTGGGCATCCTAAGCCCTAAAGTGTAAGGATATGATAGAGGTAAGAATGGATGGAACCAGCAAGTTCGTTTTTTTTTTAAAGCTGCAATGCTCCGTCGTAATTTAACATAGCGATGGAACGTCGCAGTTCAGAATAGGCAAAATCATTTAAGTAACTGAGCCATTTTCATCCATTTTCCAGTTCGCAACCTCTTGCATTACCAGAGGCTATGCGGTTGGTCATGATGTCATGAGCACCTGCAGTTTGATGACTAGAGACAGCATCCCAAGAAATCCCTTTCTTCCAGGGAAGAGTGGTTTCCATCCCGACTGAGAAGCGAGTAGCATCTTGACTCAGCAACTGGAGGGTTGCCACTGGTTGCAGCTGGACTGTTGATCATTGGGGATGATACCATTCCAGCTGCATGTCATTGCGGCAACCAGCACCAAGCCCAGGAGCATGTCTTTACCAACTGCCAGCCTTTGGAGAGAGACAGCTGCACTGAGCAGGAGCGAGAATTCATTGAAACTTGCTGCAGAAGATCTTGGAAGATTTGGAAAATTGGTGATCCTGCCGATTCCTGCCGGGTTTTTCGAGAACTTTGAAGTCACCCACAAATGCAGAGTCCACAAATGAATGGGGGCAAGGCTAGGCACATTTCTGGAATGGGGGACCTTGCGCTGTCGATGTCTCACTGCCAGGGAGCATCTGTGAGTGAAAGATGTGATCTAAGGACGCCGCTGATCTGCAAAGGGAGTCGCAGGTGCGGACGTGAGCAAGCTGAATTGGGAACCCTGAAAAACCAATGGCAGGATATACTCTCCAGTAAGCTAACATAACTATGGAAAATGGACCATTTATAGATTATTTACCTACCAAAATGGTGATTTTCCAGTTCGCTATGGGCTATGTTAAATTACCAGAGGGTAGCAGCAGGCTTGTTTTGGTGGGTTCCCTTGCAGTTGGCTTCAGCGGATCGCGGATCGCAGATGGCTCATCATTTCACCTATTCGACCTATGATCGGCCCCATTTGACTCAGAACCACCAACTGGATTTGTTTGGAAGGAGCTTACCCCCAAATCCAATAAAGCTGCCATAAATCCGGGTATAAATACAACCTTTTTGAGCAAATCCAAAACCATCGCTGGGTACACACACATATATATATATATATTCCATGGGATTCCCTATTATTCTATATCCTATTATCTTTATTTGACACCCATAAAAAGGTCGGTCTTATCTTCATTCTTCAATGAGCTGGTTGTCTCTACCCCCACGTTTTCCATAAAATCCCGTGTTTTGACCCATGTTTTTTCCATCTAATGGTGGGTTACACCTTTTTCGCATCTATTTTTTGACCAAAAAAATAACACCTGGCCTACCCATCGCCCCCTGGCGTTAGGTCGAGCTAGAGCTCCTTCGCATGTCCCAGCTACTGGACATGTCGCAGTCCACCACTGAGCCGCGCAATGCGGAACTCTTGGATCGAATGGCGACTTGGAGAAACCATGAAATTTCATGAATTTTTAGGGAAAATTGACCAGAAATTCATGGATTGACATGGGATTTTAGTTTGAGTCGAATTTAACCAGAAATTCATGGATAATCCCTTCCTCCTAATACTAAACCCCCCCCCCCCTAATACAAAACACGGCAAATAGTTTTTAGTATTAGGGGGGTATTTATTATTAGGGAACCAAAATATTGCCAAAAATGGCAGTTCGAAGCTTACCCCTAATACTAAATTAAAACCCTTAATAATAAAAACCATTTTTTCCGATCTCAAAATCAATTAAATTTCCTTATATAACGCAATTAAAATATTGCCAAAAATGGCAGTTTGAAGCTTACCCCTAATACTAAATTAAAACCCTTAATAATAGAAACTATTTTTTCCGATCTCAAAATCAATTAAATTTCCTTATATAACGCAATTAAAATATTGCCAAAAATGGCAGTTCGAAGCTTACCCCTAATACTAAATTAAAACCCTTAATACTAAAAACTATTTTTTCCGATCTCAAAATCAATTAAATTTCCTTATATAATGCAATGAAAATATTGCCACAAATGGCAGTTCGAAGCTTACCCCTAATACTAAATTAAAACCCTTAATACTAAAAACTATTTTTTCCGATCTCAAAATCAATTAAATTTCCTTATATAACGCAATTAAAATATTGCCAAAAATTGCAGTTCGAAGTTTACCCCTAATACTAAATTAAAACCCTTAATACTAAAAACTATTTTTTCCGATCTCAAAATCAATTAAATTTCCTTATATAACGCAATTAAAATATTGCCAAAAATGGCAGTTCGAAGCTTACCCCTAATTGCTAGAGTAGCCAGGCAGCTTGGAGTGAGGGATTGGGACTAGGCCCCCCTAATACTAAACACCCCAGGGTGAACTAGTTTTTAGTATTAGGGGGGAGAACCCACAAATGGTAGGTTGATTTTTAATTGTTTTTTAAAGGGGATCAATTACAAGTCAAATTGGCCAAACTGAAATTTTCGGAAATTGGAGATGGATGCCTGTTTTTAGTATTAGGGGGACGTTTAGTATTAGGAGGAAGGGATTATACATGGATGGCCAGAAATTGAATTTAGCCAATGAATAGAGATTTCGCCAGAAATTCAAGGGATAAGTCATTCTGATTTGAGTGAACACTCAACTTTTAGCAAGAATTTCATCATGGATATCATGGGGATGTTGTGGGATTTGCCCATGAAATGTAGGGATTTCATCATGGACATCATGGGGTTTAATCGTCAACTGGAAATCCATGGGGATTCACCTAGCTGGGTCAGCAAAAATGGCGGGGAAATCCAAAAGTGTCCCCATGGAGGTTTAGTTCACGATGGTTTAGTTGGCTTTGAATCATCGAAAACTCGGGATTTTCCGGCCCATGTTGCAACAAAGGATGGCATTTTTTTGTGATTTTTTCTGGTTGCCAAGATTCCATGAGGTTGGTGTTCCAAAAGTCCAGCATGCTACGATTTGGCGACGATTTGGCCTCTTTTTTTGGGGGGGATCGTTTGCCAGACATGACTGGCAAACGACGATTTTTTGAGCAACCCAACATCCTTTTTTCCAGCCCTTGGTGTGGTGTTCATGTCCAGGGGATTGGTTCGATATGTTCGATGACCATCGGCCTTCACAGGACGTCTAGAAATTCTAGAAGCAGGTTTGACTTCCTGAAAACTGGGATTGAAACATATTTCTATTCTGCTTCAAGCTATACTATCTATACTGGGATCTAAAACAGAGTACCAGGGAGAGGTTGGTGATCAGATGGAGTTATAGACGGCCTTGAGTGATGACAAGAAATGTAAGGTGAAACCTTACCTACCTTGACTTTGCAACCTTTTGATGAACTCAGAAGTTCGATAGATTGGTCATCTCAGACCATCGTAAATGCCATCGACACAACCATACCGCTGACCGTAGGTATTTCATGTTATTCTGCCCCAAATTATAATATTAATATTAATACTTCTACAGACAATTACGAACAACTTTTTGGTTATTAGTAATAATAAACACCAATTACTAGTTCCAATTCCAGTGGTTGTTTTTTTCACTCGCCACTAGCTGAACGCTGAACTCTTCGAGAAGGCGATGGAGAGAGAGAGAGAGAGAGAGAGAGAGAGATAGAGATAGAGAGAGAGAGAATGTTCATGATCTTCAAGCCCTGAATAAGCAACCAGTTTTTTTCTGTGGAAAAAACCCCGGAGATCCTGGATCATCCCACCAGACAGCGAGATCCTAGGTAATCCTGAAGCGCCTGAAGCGAGAAAACTCGTGGCGCTTCGGAACTTCTCCCGAAGATGGTCGCGGGCAGGGGAAAATAGATGGAGATGGATGAAGAAAATGACGCAGCAATGCATGATAATATCAGAATTTGGGGATGAACCCGTATTTTACCTTGTTTTTCTGTTTGGTGCGAACATAAGGCTACCAGGGTAAGCAACCCGAACCCATTTGGAAGATGTCATGATATCTGGGGGTGTAATTCGGGTAAAGCAGCCATGAGTTGGAATGCAGTTGCTGCAGTGGGCATGCTGATAAGCAATGAGAGGAACAATGTAGATATGCTCCTGTACTTTTTTTTCTTCTATAATTTCCTTCAGGGAATGCATCATGAGACTCAGAGCACCCACTTTGCCGCAGACGCCAACTTTGCCGAAGCCAACCTTGAAGATACAATAACAATACATGGGTGCGTCCGAGCGTTAGTTTAGTCCATGTAGGTGCTCAGGTATACCAACTGGTTATTTAACATAGCCATGGAAAATCACCATTTTTAATAGGCAAACCATCTATTTCTATGGGCCATGGCTTCCATGGCTATGTTAAATAACCAGAGTGTACTGTAGATGGTCTCTCAACTTCTTGTTTCATCGTGGCAGATGGCTGATGATGTTCAACGCCTTTGCGGTCATGAAATGGCCATGTTGCTTGCAATTTTCTGGCTTCAGATTGCTGCAGTCTTTCCGCTATGCCCTCTGGTCAACTAACATAGCCATGGAAAATCACCATGATTCATGGGTAAATCAACATAAATCAACTATCAATGGCCATTTTCAATAGCTACGTTAAATTACCAGAGGGTACTCATCCAGAATATCTCCAGCTCAGACGCTTTCACTACGGCAGTGGGACGAATCCAGGACGTACCTCCTCCAAACAACGATCCGCCACACCGCGTCGCCAGCTTCGTCATGCCAAGCGTGGCTGCAGTCTGATTCTGAGCATTGTAGGGAAGCCGTCTGTTCTGCAAGGGCGGACAGTTTTTGGGGAAAATTCGAGTGAACTCATGTGGAATAGCATTTTTGGTGGGGAAATCTATACGATTTAGATTGATTGAGACTAGTGACTATCAGATGATTTTAGATGATGCTAAAGTCAGGCAAAGTCAACATAACATAACAATACATAACACAACTAAAGACATCTAAAAACCCATGAGTTCAACGGCTCGCCGTTGTGACCATAGCACCTGGCGAGGTGCAGCTACACTTGGGGGAAGATGGACCGATCCGTTGGTTGTTTCAGGTCTGGTTGCCATCCTGGAAGCCAGTGGGGAAACCACTGAACATATAGATCTGAAGCGCGAAAAGCATAGGGAGTTCAGAACGGGATTCTGTAGAGCTTTAAGTGGTCAAACATAGAGAAACGTACTGTTAAATCACTAGAAATATATTAATCTATGGGGATGTGATTCAGATGATTGATCAATAATGGCTGTATGTTCTCTTTACGGGGTTAGTACGTAGTACTACCCAGACCCTTTGTATCACTTTTTGTGGATGCTTTGTTGTTTAAATGTGTTCCATCCAAGGGCTGGGAATCCCCCCATAGAACATGAAAATTAACCTACATAAACAATAGAAATATAGTCGAATCAAACGGCAACTTTTTGGCCAAAACCATTGCGTTTATTTCCGACACTTCGAAAATTCCACCAGCCTCTTGGAACAAAAAATCCACCTGCGATCTATGGAAAATTCGACAAGAATGTAACCAGGAGTTCCAATACGTTCCAATGTTTTCATGGAGAAAATGAATGTTTGATTAGTTTGATTCTCCAATTCCTGGTTTATGATGTTTATGAGAATTGGGGCTTTGAGACTCCTGGATTTTCAACTGGTGCCAGGATTCCCTCAGGATGCAGACCGACTTACGCAGTCTAAGCAACTGGATGGTCCAAGGCCGCCAATGGCCTTTCCGCCCACAGGATGTGTCGACTTGGAACATGGCAAAGGAGGCAGCGACCTATTTCCAAGGCCGACATATCGCCTGGATTCTCAGCGGTTGGATACAAAGAGATTCGAGAATGGCGGCAATTCACAGTCTTGAAGAGCATTTTGATATATTTGGGGTGCTAAAGTTACGTACATATACGTACATATAAGTAATATATAGTAATATAAGCTCACATAAGGATATAAGAATATAAGATGAATATAAGATGAATATACGTATATCGGGTGTCATGTGGCGGATGAAAAACATCTACAAATTGCGTCTTGTTGGATGCTGAGCTCGGCAGACATTTGGTTCGATCAGTGAGGGGCGCCGAAAACGCCCAAAACGCGTCGCATCGCGTCGTATCCACTGCACCCGTCCCGAGCCATGGAGGAGCAGATCAAGGAGCGGATTTCCAGGGATCATCCCCTCCAGACGTCGGCAATCTGCTGAATGATCACTATATCTATCTCCGGTTAACGGACGAATCATGACTCAAAAAACATAGTGCCATGGTCATATGATATTGCGTCATATCATGCGTCATATCAGATATCATGTCTATGGTATTCCTATGTATCAGATTGTATCAGTATCTATGGTTACCCCACCTATCCAACTATCCTTCCGGATCTCTCTGCAGCCTGCTGAGGAGCTGGCTAAACGCCTTGCTGAGGGCATTCCGGACCAGCTGGGAACGGGGACATTCCACTTTTTTTAATCTACATCTGTAGGATGTTTCATGGATTCCCGTGTTGGTGTACCCCAGGGAAGAATAGTGACTCTCAGTTGTTGTTACTTAGCATGACACATGAAAATCATACAGTGCCGGCAAGACGTTGACTTTTTTCCTATGATCTCCCGTTGTTTTTTGACGTGCTGTGCTGATGGTTTTCACAGATGTCAGCGATGTTGGCCCGGAGACAGGAGTTGGAACAACGACTCGCCGACATTGAGAAGAAGTCAGACGGAAACAAGCAGGAGACCCGGGGTGTTTTTGATGGTTGACTTGGACAATGTTCAATTTAATGGGTAAATCCACTATAGGCCATTTTCAATAGCTCTGTTAAATTACCAGAGGGTAAGGAAAATGATGATCAACCGCCAATGGATTTTTGCTGGTTATTCGCGACGCCCGACAACGATTTTTATGTTCAGATTGTGGTCAGAATCTGTCGTCTCAAACAAAAAGTCAGTTCCTTGCATTTTCCCTAAGCCTCTAAGCCAAATCTAAGACCTACATTTTCCCCAAGTTTCTGGCAATTTGTAGCATTTTGTGCTTTACAGATCTCAGTCGTTTGCCAAGTTCTGGATTTGTTGACCAGTTCATCCTCAACCAACTTCCAGGAACTGCTTGACCGCATCATCGCCCTGGAACAGAAGTCCGGTGGCGCTGCTGGTGGTGGTGCACCCGCTGCACCAGAGGAGTTGGACATATAGCTGGTGTAGCTGGTGTTGGAGGATTTAGGGCCATTTGATTTTTTGGTTCCCCTGCCATTTTTCCAGACATCATCCATAGAAAAATTGCCCAGATTTTAGGGATTTGGTTGTTTCTCTGCTCAAAATTCAGGGGAAGTCTAGGGGAGTTGGGTTTGGAACCCAGGCTTTGTTGCTTGCTTTGCGCGCGCCTGTTTGATGGCTCCAGGCTTCTTGATGAAGCATGCCCATAGCGGTGACATAGTAAAGGAATGAAAAGGACATCAACAAAAAACATGTAAAGTAGCCTTGGCCAAGAGGACTAACCCTTAACATCCGTCAACTAACCTGGTTGGTTTCACATTTTGGACACATTGATTCTCCATCCCTGGTAAAAACATGTAGAAACTATACCTGGAATCACCATTTCGTTGGTCGGACCTGCTGGTTACTCCGAAGCTTCAGCTGGCCCGGGGAAGAAGTTGCCAACGATTTTTCCGGCCACCTTTGATTACTGATTATATCTGGTTCTATGACTGGTGTATGATGGTATTATTAGCGTTTATTTTACTTCCGTTCCTTGCACTGAATGAGGAATTCCAATTGCTATTTACACCTTGTACATGTGCTACATTTCCATAGTTCCTGGTGATTCTATTATTCCATCATTATTCCATCATATTCTATGACTCACAGGGTGGTCATTGTCCAAAAATCTGACTCCATGGCTGCCTTAGCCGGCCCTTCTCTGGCCTTGTGGGCCCGGCCTCCACCCCTGCGGCCCCTGCGCATGTTCTCCTCGCCGCGCGTCCCGCGTCCCGCGGCCTTGAAGCCGCCGCGACGACGGGGCGACGGGGGCGAAGGAAACGTGGGAAACTGGGCCGAAACGGGGGAAGTCATCAACCCTTTGAATGGTGGGGACCCGGTGGGGACCCGGTGGGGACCCGGTGGGGGACCCCGGTGGGGGACCCCGGTGGGGGACCCCGGTGGGGGACCCCGGTGGGGGACCCCGGTGGGGGACCCCGGTGGGGGACCCCGGTGGGGGACCCCGGTGGGGGACCCCGGTGGGGGACCCCGGTGGGGGACCCCGGTGGGGGAACCCGGTGGGGGAACCCGGTGGGGGAACCCGGTGGGGGAACCCGGTGGGGACCCGGAGCCAAGCTTAGCTAGTTTAGATATATGTTTATATACAACCTTGGAATGTTTGGATTTTGGATGTCCCATGGGATGGCTAGATATGCCCAGCTTTTTGACCATGGCACACATGGCACACATGGTTCACATGTTTCTGTGATTTTTGAGTTTTTGAGACTTTCCAGCTCCTTATGAAAGACAGCCAATCAAACTGTTGTGAAGATTCATGCTGCGTCTCCAACAGAGCTGATTTCTGATTGGTCATGTTCATGTTTCAACTACTTTCCCACTATTTAGGGGGGCAAATGATACTGTAAGCCTCGAAATCAGCCCATATTTCCGGTTCTTTGCCCGTTTCCCAGAAGTTACATTTTTGCTTCCCCCTAAAATTCTGGGGTATCCTGTATCCAACGATTTCGATATTTAGCTCCCCCCCCCAAAAAAAATTGAAACATCTTGAAGCCCAGGGATTTGGGCGAAAAACAACTCCCCAAAGAAGTTGGAAAAGACCTTGTGTTCGTGGACATCGTGGACCATGTTGGGTCCATTTCTGTTTTTAGGATGGGATCAACTTCGTCATTTCCTTCATGTAAGTCGCGGCTTGATGACGCTCCTGCTGTGGCCCATACTGGTGCATTCGCTTTTCACATTTACGGATGTCATGAATCGTTGCTGGGTATGTTTGGAGAACTTGGGGCGACCTCATGCGACCTTCCTGATGTGACAAGAGTGGTATTGACATCTATGGAATACTAGGGGTTTCTAGGGGTATGGGATTGTTTGAGATTATGAGTATCAATGGTTGTACATTGTAGATGGGCAATATTTCAAAAATTACGCACCTTGGGCCCGCGGGTAACGATACGTCGGTGTCTTAAGTCCAGTGACTACATGAGCTCGTCACATGTTCCAGTGGGGCGAATGTAGGCCTTTGAGACGCCAAAACATGTCAAAACTTTGGCACACTCTAGCGCACATCAACATATTGTCGCATCGAAAAACATGAGACTTTGAGATGTTTATCCCCCCCCAGTCCAAACGTTTAATACAAGTTTTGATCCCTTAATGTGAACAATGTTGTCAAACATGCAGGCTTGACATTCACCACTTCATTCACCAGTCTTTTTTTACACATTTTGATCCCAGTGGGATCCCCTTGACATTCCCAGGTTGGGATCGAATGTTCCACCACCATATTTTCGTCCGCATTGTCGTCTTCATTGGCGCAGCTACGTGGCTGATGAAGGCTTCGTTGACCATGAACTTTGAGAGAAGCACTAGGGCCCTGAGTCAGTCCTTGGCTGAGACCTTTGAAAACTTTGGGCTGCAAGGATGGCTGTCAGCGAAAATATCCAGATTTATCATCACTGTGACTTGGAGAAAATCGTCAGCTTGAATGTTGTTGCGGATATGTTTAAGTACCAAGGAAAGTCACAATCGCAAAAAGAAACCTCATCTTTTATAACTGTTTATAGTGAGTTTCATCATTTACCCAAACTAAGTTTTAATACTTCAATATCTATATCTATCTATATATCTATATATCTATATATCTATATATCTATATATCTATATATCTATACGTTTTTTTTTAAAAAAAATAAATAAATATATATATATAGTCTAGTTCCATAACATGTCATCATGAATTGATGGATCATCTCCCCATACATTCCCCACGAGGTGATCACAGGCCTGTCACGCACCACCCTGGCCTTAGCCGCGGTGAACTTCGGAGTGCGGGTGCTGCCGGACTGGTGGTCCCTAGACCTCACCAACTCAGTTTCTTGGGGATGAACATCTTAACCGGAAACCATTGGGAAACCATGGTTTTTACCATGAAATATAGGGCTTTCCGGTTTCAATGTTCCCATCCAATTCTATGAAACATGATGAAACTCTTTGTTGAATGGATTTTGTTGACTGTTTTTTTGTGGGAAATATGTTTGAATGATCAAAGTGGTAAGCCTATTTTTTTCAAACAGATATATACTTTGAGATATTGATGTTCAGCCGTGTTTTTTTTATCCATGTTTTATCGCCAATTCATGTTCAACCATTGGAGAAAAGTCCTGATTAATCATTGATAATGATGACTTTGTTTAATTCGTTCATTTTTCGGTTCTTTTGGACCCCATTTGGTCGATGATGAGTTTTGGGATTACATCATGCTCAATATGTCGACTCCATCATACAGGGGAATCCCCTGGAATTCCCTTCTCAGCCAACCAGTAAAGTTAGGGACGGCACAGGGTTTTAACACTGCCCATGTGGTGATGATGGGTTTATGGGGGTTAGTATAGATATGATGGTGATGATACGGATCATTCTGAGGATGAGGATGATGAGGATGATGATGATGATGATGATGGTGATGATGATGATGATGACGACGATGACGACCCTACTAAGAACCACTCGGCTTCGAAATTCTCCGGAGAGATCCGGAGAGATTTTCGATGTTCGAGACCTCGGGGCTTCGTGATGCTTCGTGTGGGTACCGCTGTCAGGATCCATACTTCAAGCTACTGGATCTCAATGGTGATGGAGTGATTACAGCAAACGAGGTCTATGGATATGTTCCTACGGCTGCAAGCTGATTGGCATGTATGTTATAGGATGTTGTAGGCTATGTTTGGTGATGCTGTTTATGGTATATGCCATCTCCAGGGGCATGTTTATGGTATATGGTTATGGATATGGTTTTGGTGTTCTGGTTGGTTTTCCTTTGAAAAAGATGGGGCGATGTTGTTGGCAGTTGGATGCCTTGTGGTTGGGGCTGGAAATCAATGTTTTTGTTGGGGCTGGGTTTTCCGGGTGGTCTCCATCTTAGCAATCCATCGTGGGATTGCTGAAGCACCAGGTGTTTAAATTGAGCAACCGCATTTGGCAAGCCTTGATGACATCCATCGTGGGCTTCAAACTGCTGAGTTTTCTGAAACCTCCAGCGGACAGCATCTCTTGGAGTGAAGTGAAGGAAAGGGCGAGACCACTGTAACTGGCTGGCTTCAGTGAAAACGTGAGATTTTTCCATATGTGTTCTTCGAATAAATGGAATTGTGGGATCGCTTCCTATTTTTTGTAGTGGCAAGGTATGGTTAGATTGGCAGTGTCCTCCATCGGAGGGATGGTTTGGACGGGGAATGTGCACCAAGTATCCCCAAGGCATTGTCATACCGTGTCATACCTATACCTATAGTATAGATCAGTAATATACTGCCATTCTCTTGCAGTTGTTTTTGTTTGGCCGTAGTTTTATCGACTTTTGAGTGTTTCTGTTTGTAATCGCGCCCAGATTTCCTTCATATTTCAATTATTTGGTAATTTTTGTAGCTCTTTCCTATACATCCTCCGTTTTTTTCCCATCTTTGGCCTTTCATGGCCTTTCCTACTTGGCAATCCCCAAGAAGTGGACCTTGGCGCGACCCAGTCGACCCAGGCAAGCCTTGTCCAAGATCGTCTTCGCCATGCAAAATCCACGCAACGCCGAGCTGAGAGTCCTGGCGCGGAGAGTCACCATGGCCAGTCGCTTTGTGAATTTCTTGATCGAAGCTGGGCTGCAGGGGTTTGGATGACCTGATGATTTTGGGATTTTTGCAGATTTTTCCGAAAGTTGGGTGGGGAAAGGTGTTTTTTTTGGTGGAAATCTGTTAGTTAGTGAATATGACGTTTGACTTTTTTGAGGATTTTAATTTTCGAGGGTTCCTCAAATCCAAGACTTTTCATGACTTTTCACTGGATGATTTCTGGGATGGTATGCCCTAGATGATTTCAATGTGACAGTCACCCAACATTATATTAGCATGACATGTTGCCCGAAGCAAATGCCAGAAGCCTTGCGGAACAAGGGTTAACGGCAACACCATGCAACACCATTTACCCTCCAGTAAACCAAATCATGTGAGCCAAGTAATTCGTATTGGGTAAATCATGTGTAAGTGGGCCATGTTTCATCGTTAATTATGTTATAAAAGTATGTCAGTTTACTGGATGGCATTTGGTTTGGCAGGAATCATTTCATCTATGAGTCATACAATGACATAAGCCCAGCCAGTAAGCACCAATCCGCACCAGCTTGGAAGTTGCTGCATGAACTGTTTTGCCATGGGGTTCTACTTCTGGAGTTTCAATATGCCCTCTCCATCCATCTCCCTGAAAAGATTCAATTCTAGAGTGTATTTATATAATGAAATGGCATATGACAAGATCAACAAAAGTCACCCGGTCTTAGAATTCTTAAAATGGGACAACTTACAAGAAAGAAGCCTGTTTCAACTACCTTTCCCAAAAAAAGATCAACCCCAAGAATATTAACCCCAAGAAGTTTTCCCCCACAATCCACCTATCCGTAGGTCATGGCATTTTTCGTCTGGCCCTGGGCCTTTCTCTTCGGTTTACGTCCTCGTTTGATCTTCGCCTTCGGTGGTGTGGGGGGCTTGGCTGTGGGTCTGGCCGCGCGGAATGTGGTGGGGAACCTCATCGCGTCCTTTTTGATTCAACTGAATCGGCCCTTTGTGGAAGGGGATGAGATTCAGGATGCCAAGAAAAATCTCATTGGAGTGGTGGAGGAGCACAACATAGAAAACAAAGGTCGATTTTTTTTTCGAAGTTTAAGTGGGTGGAAATGTGAGCAAAGAGGTGTGTTAAGAAGATTGAAAGATCACATAAGATCGCATAAGGCATAAGATCGCTGTTGTGAGGACATTCATGAATTCACGTGTATTGGTTTAAATTATATCCAAGTTTTCTCTTAAAACATGTTAAAGCAAAAAAAAAAGAACCTGAACCTATTAAAAAATATTAGCTGGTGCAAGCAGTGAGACTTTGAGGAGGTGGGGATCATCAACACCCACGTGAATAGCAGGGAAGGTGTGCTGGTGCACGTTCCAAATCAGACTTTGTTGGATGACATTGTGGTGAACAAGTCCATGAGGGATTTTCGGCCCATCGAGGAATCAGTACACCTAATTCCCTCAAGCGTCCCGGATTTGCCCCAGCTGATCCAAGAAATTCAAGAAAGGTTGGAATCATTTGAAGGTTTACTGCAACAGGACGATGTTGAACGTTTAATACGCTTGCGCGGTGGTCGAATCAAACTCTTTCGGCCTCTATGCATGTTTGATGGCTATTGTGACCTGGGCTTGAAACTGAAAATCTATGCCTTTGCCCGTGGCAGTTTGAGCCGACGCTCCTTTGCCGCTTTGAAAAGCCAAGTGTTGCTGCTGGTTCATGACTTTCTGACGTCCCGGGGAGTGGAGATTGGACATTTGTCCGCATCTGACAAGCCCAGAAGGAAGAAATCCAAGAGAACTGAAGCTGAGGAGAAACCTTCTTTAGGACCTTTGGAGGCAATCGGTTGACTTTTTCGCTTGCTGTGACACCAAAAAGTCCAGGTTTCCTGTGTGCAAGGGGAATGTGAGGATATGGGGTCAGTGATGCTAGTGGATGCTGTCAGATCCTTTCTACTCCCACTTTGGAACGCTTTCGAACACCAAAAACAACAAATAAGACCAGCTCAGGTTCGGCATTTTTTCCGCCAAAAAAACCCTTGGGAAAAAATGGTACCCTCTGGTAAACTAACATAACTATGGAAAATCACAATTTTTAATCGGAAAATCAACTATAAATATCAATTTTCAATGGCTATGTTCGTTTACCAGAGGGTAACTATTTTGACTATGGCCTGGCCTGACCTTGTTGACGCCCTTGCCAGGAGGTTCATCAGCGCTTGTCTGCGATCGAAACAACTCACAAGAGTGAGCGCGAGGAAGCAGCTGGGGCAGAGTCGGGTCTAGTAATCCCTTCCTGCTAATATGAAATGCCGGCAAATACCCTCAGAACCTACCATAGAATCCCATAGACAAGTATGGTTTAGTATTGGATCCTTTAATTTTGGGTATAAGAATAAGTATAGAAATCATATTCAAAGGGAACCTCCATTCCATGTCTTTCCCATGCTCCTTTTTCCGGCGCAGGAGATGGAGAAGAAGCTGGAAAGCAACAAGAAGGTGCGGTTGGCGGAGCCTGACAGACATGGAGTGCATCCATTAACGCCAAACATTCGCCAAATCTGGCCTGTGATGCCAACATCATGGTGCCAACATCCGTTAAACATGCCGAGAATCTGGATTTCAACGGGTTGTTTATGGTTGTTTCCTGCTTTTTCCCGGCATTTGGGAAGAGTTGCCAAATTGATGGGAGATTTGCGGACTCCAAAAAGGTCCATGCAGAGTCCCATGTCCCAAGTGTCCCAAGTGTTCCAAGTCCCATCGGACATCACCCAAGTCCCATCAACTCCTTTTGCTTCAGTCCTAGTAATCCCCATCTGGTTGATGGTTTGGAACATTTTTATCATTTTTTTATACCTTTCCATATATTGGGAATGGAAAAATCATCCCAACTGACTTTCAGTCCATCATTTTTCAGAGGGGTAGGTAGGTTGAAACCACCAACCAGATTATTATTAGCCTTCATTAACCATATGCCATATAATATCCATATATTAACCATTATTATCCATATAATGTTAGGTTGAAACCACCAACCAGCCATAGATGTGACACACATCCCATCAGTTACCCGCTGGGTAACTCATGTCAGCGAGCTCAACTTCCATGGAAAATGGGCCAGAAAAATATCGAACAGCCTGATATGTGTTGCTAAAAACCAGATATAAAAGCATATAAAAACATATAAACACTTATAAAAACATACAAAAGCTATATAAATATATAAATAAATAGAGATATATATATATAACTATAACTATATAAGGTATATGGTTTCCCCAATGTTTCCTATGGTAAAAGCCATGGTTTCGTGTCACTGTCACAGGAGCTCCACGACCTCGTGACCTCCCTGGAGGAGAAGTTCGGATCCGGCGACGGCGAGGTCAAGAAGGGCGCAGAGACACAGATCATGAAGAAGGCACCCAGGGGGGTTGGGATTTAATATCTTCATAAGATTCAATAAGAATTAATATCATGAGATGTCCAATCATGTCAATAAGATATGATTAGAACCTATGTTTAATATCTTCAACAAGATGTGATTAGAACCTATGTGCAGCAGCGTAGCATGACGTATGTGTGGAAGTGCAAGAGAACGTGCAGCAGCGTAGCATGACGTGGCATGACGTATGTGTGGTAGTGCAAGAGAACATACTGCGTGGTTGCAGTCGCAATGACCGTTAACATCCCCCCCACCCCCCAAAACCCAGCCAACAAACACAAAGACAACAAGCACACAGAAGAGAAGAATGAAGACAGCACACGGCCCCTTAACAGCGTCGACACCATAAACATTAATATCAATAATTGTCAAATGGATTCAAATGATATACGTACGAAATTAAAACCAACAAATGATAATCATTGATTATAATGGGATTATCGTATGATCATTGCCGGATATATAGCCATGGGATTATCATGGGATTATCTTGATAACAATTAATATCATTAAATCATTTCCATTCTAAATAATTAATCAATATCATGCAATACCGGCATGATAGCAATGATTAAGATGCTAATATCTTGATAATCATTGATTACCATGGGATTACATTCATTAATTAGTGGGTATTACATGTTTAAATGAGATTATAATCATATGAAAATCATTGATAGCATATTGATACCAAATAAAATCATTGGATCATCAATAAATTCCGATGGTTATATCTAGCATAATCCAATTGATAATCATTGAGAGTGGCAGCGCTAGTGGATAGGTAGTGACAGCCCTAAGGGCTATCCGGTCCTGAGGGCTATCCCGTAGATATCATAGAAATGAATTGATGATAAGGGTGTTTTTAAAATAATCCCATGAATGAGAACATGCCATTAATTAAATGCATATCATTACATTAGCTTTATATGAGATATGGAATGTACCAATATTGATATGTAATTTGTTGGGGCGCCTGTGATATCCCATTATATCCAATCATTAAGATATGATATACGCCTATAATATTAATGTGTCATAGGTATTGTTATAATGATAGAACGCCGCCAGTTATGATGCTTTATTCTGATGGATATAAGGATTGCTGCAATGAGAACATCTATTTTAATGGGATTTTAATGGGTAACGAACATGTACAATGGCCATTTAACATGTTTACATAGCAATGGGAACACATATTAGCCATGTTTTTTAGATATGCAATTGTTTTTCTGATGGGTATACAACGGTTGGCTATCATAGATTGATGGGCATAGCCATGGGATTATCATGGGCTTATCATTTTCAATGGGACGATCGGTGAAGATCGTTTCACACAACCTTTGTTGGGGGGCAAACATGTTGCAAAGTCAGATGCAAATGGGTTCCTTAAAAACATTTCAGAGAAATCTCAAGAGATTCAGTCAATTTGGGACATAGTATGAAAAAAAACAAAAGACCCCCCAGAATCTGCCAGGAGAGCCATAGAAAATCAGAAACTTGGGGAAAAGATGGCCATATATTGGTGGTTTGGAACATTTATACATTTTTTATTTTTCCATATATTGGGAATGTCATCATCCCAACTGACGAACTCATATTTTTCAGAGGGGTAGGTATACCACCAACCAGCCACATATGCTGAAATCTTCATTTGTCTGGGTGAAGGTGGCCACCCGCTTGCAAGACTTCGAATCTCAGATTACGGCTCAGTACCTTGGTTCAACCGAGGAGATATAGGGATATTGTAAGCCGGTAAGCCCCAAAAGCAGGTAGAACATTGACACAAATTGAAAAATCTAAGTTTAACTTTGATTTTTTAGTATATTTTGAAGTCGGTTTTTGTTTTTGAAAGTTGGATTTGATTTTTCGATTGGGCAGAAATCTATCTGCCTATGGGGATTTTAGATTTCCGGAACCAACTCACCGGAGCCATCCCTATGCCTGGGCACTTCTTCCATGCTGCTGCAAGGTGGCTATGTTCTATTTTTTTTTGGGCGGGAAGGGATTAGAACCAAGGAAAAACCATTTAAGAGATGAATCATCTATATATTTTTTAACATTTTTGTTGTTTTTCACCCCTTTTGCGGCATAAAAACATGGCTGGAACATCCATTTCCTTCGCTGATATGTTGATTGATGTGCCCGTTGAGATGCCCATTTCGATGGATTTGCTCATCCCAGCTCATCCACCCAAATCATAGGCAAATGGGAACATAGGGAAAACCATAATATAGTTTCAAACTACGGCAAAAAAAAACACATGAAAATCCACTATCAATGGAGGTTTTGATAGCATTTTATAGCCAAACCCAGCAACCCAAGTGATCCACCTGCTGAGGTTGTCGCATGTGACCACCGACTTCGACAAGAAGTTGTCCCACGTCCATCGCTCGTCAGGGACCACCAAGGCCATCGATGGCGTGGGCCCTGACACCGGCTTGGACACCATGGCAGAGGTCCGAAAAATGGCAGGATGTGGTAAAAACTGAGTAAACTGGTGACCAAAAGGTGACCAAAACCTGATTTAATACCTGTTGATATAGCTGGTTGATGCTGGTTGAATGGAGGGATGTTGAGGTTCCTTATCAATGGTCAAAACATATGGAACAAACATGAATATGAACAAACACAATGTTTTCATGAATGCCTGCTACACATCATGGTTCCTTTCATTTCTTGTCCCTTAAAAAGCGACCCGGACTGTGACGACCCCGACAGTAGGACGTTGACCAACTGAAGTTCGACGTGGGCGAACTGAAAGACCTGTTGACCAACAGCAAAGGCCCGGGCGGAACGGTGGGAAATCCCTGAAGCAAAGGGCAATTTTTTTGAAGGGAACATCATTGGTTACTGACTGGGGGATTTTTCCAGCAGGCCATGGTTTGGGATTGTTTGCGTACCTGAGGGCAAATGGGGATAATATACAGAAATGGATAAAGCACGATAAAGCGATATACCCTTGGGACTATTTGTGACCAAAACCTGATTGGGTGGATTTCTTGTTGGCATTTGTTTGGTTGAAACCAACAGCAGTAGTCGGGCAATCGATTTTTTTTTGGTCAGACCTCTGTCTGAAGATGGATCTGTCTGGAGCTCTTGATCATTATGGGGCAACTCGAAGGGCCCAATCCGATGAAAAAGGGGGCTACCTCCGAAAAATCGACATCTCCTTAGGATCCAGGGGCCCCGGCCTGGAGAAAGACCAGGGGGGGATGACAGAAGGTGGGCAATGGAAAATCAGCCATTTATAATTAGAATTAGATGGTATTTTCCCAGCTATAGCCAGCTATAAACCTTCATTTAGATTCATTTAGTTCGGTGATTTTCCAGCTTGCCATTTCTGATTTGTGCCACATGATCCAACTTTGCCCTGCCCGTGCCCAAAAATACATGTCTTTTTGTATGTGAAAACCCCAATTTCCAAATCACAAGAAGAACACATTCCAGACACCTCATCATCCTCCCACATTTTCCCGAACAAAAATATCCCATAATATCCCAAAAAATCATGGAAAATCATGGGCATTCCATATAATCTCCATCCATCTCATCCCATCCATCCCATCCATCTTCAGGTGAGGTGAACCACATCCGTCGCATCGTCCTGGCCTGCGAGCGCGACATGGAAGACTTCACGGCGGCCATGGACGCGGTGAACGTGGACCTCGACGAGATGCGGGCGCGCGTGGACGCCACCCACTCCATCATCACCTCGCGGCAACGGGTGGAGGCCACCATGACGGCGGAGATTTCGACCATGCGGCTGGATATTGGGGATATCCAAGAGGCCTTGAAGAACCATGACAGTGACCTGGGATGAATGATGAATGGTTCGGGATGGGTGATGATTCATTGGGATCATATATAAGAATGATGATAAAATCAGGAAACATCTGGTGTGGGCTGTGTCTTTTTTGTATGTTTGTTATTTTTTGGGGGTTGGGGTGATGATATGGCAGATTTCCCATTGAGTGTCTTTTTGAATGAGGATCCTGATCCACTTAGTGCTGGTTTCTGTTCAGATGCCAGTGACGCCCAGATGGCCAGAGGGTAACCCTGTTGTTTTGTTGATGAACTGTTGATGAACCATCAAAATCATTAGATTTTGTCAAAACACTAGTTACTAGCTGTTGAATTTCCGATCTTGCTGGCTGAACTGCCCATGTTTTTCCGGTTCTAAGCTCGCTTCAGACAGAATTTTGCTGGTTGAATTCCCTAGTTTTGGTTGAATCACTCCATGGATTTGCCATGACATCCCCTTACCCTTGAACCAAGGTTGGATGGAAGACGTGTCCAATACCTTGCAACAGATGCAAGAGAAGGAAGACAACACCACTGAAGATCTGATCAATCTGAAGAACGTGTCTAGATGGCGATCTTTCAGATGGCTTCAGGGCGCGGACATGGCATCGACAAAGGGAGAAGTGGTGATAACTCTTCCATACAAAAAGGATGCATATGGATGCATATAAGATCATAATAGATCATATAAGCCTTCTTGTTGATGGGAAAATCCGAGCGGAGATTTTGAGAACGGATACATTTTTTGATTGAGATTCGGAATACTCGTTTTGGTTGACCTCATGGTCTGAAACATAAAAACCTCATTTTCCCAAGTAAAACGCCGTGTTTGTTTGATCCATTTTGGGGTAAAGTAATCCCAATTCTAGCACAGAAACCATGATTTTGGAGAAGGGATGGCTTTCTTTTCGGATTGGAACTGCCTCCGTTAAAGGAGATCCGTATTTCTTTTGATCAGAAAAGATGTTCTTGAACGGAAAAGTTATGGAAACCACACATCCATTATGGACTTGGGACATCTCCATTTTCGGAAGGCTTCTAGGCATTGCCAGTCCACTCCGTTTCAGCAGCACCTGGCAATGGAAACAACTGAGTGAATTGGATGAAGTTGTATCATTCGGAAAGATCTACAGAACTACCATGAACTACCATTCGTCTGAGAATGAATGGATATGAATTTGATATGAATGGATATGAATCAGCATTTTCACCCTGTAGATTTTCCCCATGATGTTCCACCACTTTTCACCAATCGAGAGCTCAGGAGTTCACCACCAAGTTGGACGGCAAAGTGGACAACGTGGCATGGAAGGAGGTGTGTCCCGGGCCTGCCATCTTTGAAGTCGTCACCATTTTTGGCAACCAAAAAACGGACCATCTGGAAGATTGGTAGATGGTAGGGTGGTTTATGAAACTGACATTGGTCAATGGATTGGTTTAAGAGAAAATCTTAACCGGAAAGCCCCATATTTCATGGGAAAATCATGAAAAATCGATGGTCTCCGGTTAAGATTTTCCCTTAAACCAATCCATTGACATGGGTTTTTTCCCCATCTTCAGTAGCTTTCTGGGCCCAACTTCCCACCTCCCTTGGTGGCGCTAGGCCAATGACGACTTGGATGCGGCCATCAAAACGGTGCGTGACATGATCAGCTCGTTGCGGTTGGATGTGGACGCGCGCCGTCGGAAGGCCGAAAAGTCGTGAACATACTGTGGATGGGCCAGCGAAATCCTGCACCACCAAAAGGATGGTTGAAACATGTTGAAACCCTATAAATCATGGGATGTTTACCATCTATCAACTGGTGATTCCATCTATCAACTAGTGATTCGGATTTCGCTGGCCCATCCAAAGTATGTGAACATGGCAATTGAATGGACATCTTAAACACAAAACTGTGGCACCTCCCGAAGCATCGCTAGTGGTTATCATTGGTCACGTGAATTCATAAGCTACACCCGTATTACGATCACGTTTGACCCAGGCTATGGTCAGTTAAATCCATGATATTCATGATATATTCATGGCTTAAATCATTTGAACTCCTCATGTTCCATGATTTTTCCTGCTTTGTTGGTGTGATATGGTTTCATATCCCCCAATTTGTTGGTGGTTTCATGGCCAAAAAAGGGGGCGATGTTTGCCATGGAGGTCGATGAGATCCTCTCCACCATGCGCCATGATATCACCTCGGTTGAAACGAACTTGGAGGAGTCCAAGGCGAAATTGGCCATGGACACCGATCACGCGCCTGGCCATTGCAGCCATTGCAGATTCGGGTGGGAAAATGATGGGGAAATGATGGGTTTTTGCAATGGTGCCAACATGGAAAAACACGGTGAAATCTCATGGTGAGTGGAGAATTTTACATATCATGTTGGTTCATGGTTACCATATTTTCAGATTGCCATTTTGGATATCTATAACATCCCTACAGTAGTAAGCAGATGTTGCCATTTTTGGCAACATTTGGGACGGTTCGGCATCGCCATCGCCAAGGCGATCAATGCGCTGAATGGTCGCATCGACTTCACCAACAAAGACCTCTCGGCCACCCAGGAAAGCCTGCACACTACGCAGAACTCCCTGAGTGACTGCTTCAATGAGGTTGGCATTGATGGCCAAACTGTGATGGCCAAACTGTGATGCGGAAGATGTGGATTCTTATGGATTCCTCCTTGGTTTTGAAGAAAAGATAAAAACAAAAACATAAATGATGCCTGGGTGCCCACAAATTCACTTTGTGAATTGTCAGTTTCCCAGCAGCCATTTTGTGGATAAAAAGGCTCGATTTTCTGCCAAAAGCATTTGATTCTTGGGCCACCCCAGCACTTGCAACGGGTTCTGCTTGACAAGCTATTTCGATCATGTTCCCATTTAAGCACTTCTTTACAGGGCATTTCCCCAGCTAGCCATGTTTGACACCGGCGGGTACCCCATTCTCAGATACACCCAACTATCACATATCATATTCTTGGTTATCATAACTTACTTTCCATTACACGCACACACATATATATGTATATATAAAAATCTTATATATATATATATATTATATTTCTATATCATGTCCCAACATGTGTCCATATTGTTTGATGGTTAAACTCCGTAGAACTCCCATGTGAAGCCCCCACGATCGCAACGGGAGCGCGGGAGCCACGAATTTCAAAACAGGTGGCGGTGGTGCGATCGGACTTGGAACGTACCGTGGCTGACACGGAGGCGCCATCAACGGCCATCCTGGTGACACCACTTTTTGGCTTCTGGTGGGGTAGAACCTACAGGTACCCTCCATGGCAATAGAAAATCCACCCCAAAAATACATGATTTTCCGCTTGAAACACCAGAAAAAAATAGTGGATGTTCAAGTGCCACGTTAGATTAGCAAAGGGTAGATCGGTCTGTAAGCCAACTTATGCCCTTGCTGTGGAAAGTCTGGAAAGTCATCATTCTTTGTTGGTAAATGATCGAACAGTCGCCCACTTTCGTAGGCCATGTTCGGCGTGAAAATCACCGTACGACATGTTGTGCCAAACAATAACAGGAGATATGGAAAACGACCGGCTTTCAGTACGGAGGAACAAAGATTCTTTGGACACAACTTAGATGGAACAGGCTATTTGGGATTGGACTCGACAGCGACCGCTCGACAGGCTCGGGTGAAGAACGATTCGCGTCAAAAGCAGCAAGAAATCATGGAGAAGATTGGGGACGTTGAAACTTGGAGATTGCTGGAATGATGGGTTGAATTTTGCTATGTAAAATTATGTAAATGTATACAACATTATACAACTATTCCCGGCCTTATGTCAGATTAGTGAATTGTCTCGGTTCAAGTGAGGTCTGATTTCCACATGGAAATCAGGCCGCAAGACATGGCAGATTCAGCCAAAAAACGGCATCGGAAGCTTTGGACTCTTGGTGCCTTTTTCCCCCATGTATTGTGGTCACTTGGCCAAAAAGGGTATGGCTCAAAATGATTGTCTAAGTCTAAGTCGGATGGTTTCCAATCCAAAAAAAGCGACTTTTTGTTTGGGCTTCAGCTTCGGGAGATCTCCAAAAAGAGGTAATTCGCAGAAATTGGACCAAAATTTGATCCACAAAGATCTTCAGCTCCCCCACTGGTCTGGAGGCTGTCTTTTTCGCCATGCCATCCCAGCCATCCCAGGAACAGCAATCCGAATTGCGCGCGGCTGAAGCTTCAAGGCGCTTGGGAGCTTTGGATCTTCGCACCTGGGACGTCGGGTGAGGGCGCTGAAGCAGTGGGGTATTATCCCCAAATTTTCATGGTTTATGATGGAGGTTTCATGAGGTTTCCATAGTCATGGTGGTCCCCCAAGAGCTGGATATAGCTGGATGGTTTATGATGGTTTATTGAAGTTTATTTCATTCCCCCAAGAGCTGGATATAGCTGGATGGTTTATGATGGTTTATTGAAGTTTATTTCATGGATCATCCTATTTTTTCAATGTTTACGTTCGCCGGTGGATGGAAATAGGATGATCCTCAAGGTATGGCGTTGAAGCTTGGGCTTGCTATCTAGGGAGCGAGCGATTTGGAGCTTGGGGGATTCATAATGGGGAGACAGTTAGAGCTACAAATTGATGTTCCCAACCACATGATAGGTTGCAGAAAATGATGGAAATCTGGGGCTGTTTCTTAAGATATGATGAGACACTAAATGACACTAAAATCATCCAAACTTGGTCCTTCACATTGGAAAAAATCATAAAGTTTTAGAGGCAACGCAATTTCCAAAAAACCCAGAGATGTTAATTCTTTGACTTCAAGATGGTTCTCAACTTAAAATCCAACTTGAAGAACTTTTTTTTATGGGCTAATTCGTCGACCTCGATTTTTCTTAAGCAGTGGGCCCCAGGTATGAGTGGTGTCCAGGGTGGCCTGGGCGAGCAAAAACGTGACATCCTGAAAATCCGAGAGGAGGCTATGGGCCTTGGACTCCCAGTTGGATGTTTAAGCTGGTACCCATTGTACAACTAATTTATAACTTATATATAACTTATTTGATAACATCCTGTATATGATCTTAGATGTATATAATATAATGTACACAACAATAATAATAAATAAATCAATATATATAAATATATATAGATAAATAAAAAAATATATATCAGATGTATCAAAGATATCACTAGGATAAAACTGAAATAATGACTATATAGGTGGATAACATGGTTTTGTTTCCAAGAAAGGGGGTTGGGAAGTTCCAAACCAGCCGTTTCTTGAAATGAAAGTGATGAAAGGTCGGGGGAGGAAACCCTTGCTATAGAAAACAGCCTACTTATAGATGCTTTGCCTTTGAAAAAAATGTGATTTTCCATAGTCATATTCAAGTACCAGACATTAGCTGATTCGAACAAACCCTTAGCTCTTGCAGATGCTGTTGCTGGACCGGGCCAACTGGGTGTCTGCCACTACAGTGCCACTACAGTGATGTTTGGTCTTTTGGACCTGTTTCTGGTTGAATCATATGTGAGTCCGTTCTTCCTCAGGAATCTCAAGATATCTCAAGAAACCTCAAGATCCAGATCGACATTTGCAGAAAAAAAATGTGAAAAACTCCACGTGTGCTCCCCCAGACATTGCCAATTGCCCGTGGACGTTGGGACCCTCTGACGTGGCTTTTCTGGTGAGCTCGCCAGCCACAGCGAAAACCAGGTGAATGGTCTCACGGTGAAGAGTGCCAGCCATGAAATGGATATCTCAAAGGTGGGCGATGTCACTTGGCCGTTTCGTAAAATTTCAGGCCTAATAAGAGTCGTTGTATCATGTTGTATCACCCCTTTCTTTGTGAGAGTTTCAGCACCAAACATCATTTTAAATTACACACACACATATATATATATATATGTGTGTGTGTTATACATATATAATATATATATATATTTATATATATCCATATACATGTTTACCAGATACTTGGGTGATGATGGCTAGAGTTTTCTGCCATCTTCAGCTATCTCTGGTCATTGTTGGACCCAAAGATGGTGCACTCTGTCTGAGTCCGTCAAGAAGATGGAGAAGCAACGCAACCTGGACGCCCAGAACTTAAAAGCGCAGCTGGATTCCATCCATGACGTGCTCGACACCAAGGTGCCATGGGATTTTCATGGGCGGTTGGTCAAATCCCATGGGGATTTTCATACGATTTCTTGGGACATTTTGGGACCGAAGTGAAAATCTCTGATGGGCATCCATGGGCATCCCTAAATCCACTGCATTTCAGTTGATTTGATCATTTTTTTCACTAAAACATTTCCAAAATGAAGCCATGGCCATGTCATGAAGGGGACGTAAGTCCACCGAGATGATCTGTAGATATTTGATATATTTGTAGCATCCTGGAGACTCATTCAACTCGCTAAATAGCCCAGGATATGATCGACAACTGGTTGTATCAGTTGTATCAGTATCACTTTGGTTGAGTGGCCCCCCAACCAAGCACCTTCATCTGACATCATTGCTGCCATGATGTTTTTTCCCCAAAACCACCAGTTGAAGTTCTTAGATCTGGGACACTCTGCCGCCGTGACCGTCAGGTCAATGAGAAGCCTTTTGAGGATGTGAAGCACTGCATGTCTTCCCTGACCAAAGGCAGCTGTGGATTCGCTGATTTTTCTGCCAGAAATGGAGCATTTTTGGACTGCCCCAAAGAGTTTGGGACTAGACCTAGGCGACCTAGGCCAAGTGCTTATATCATTCAACATGCTTGGAATAAGCTTAGGCTGAAGTAAACAAACATCCAACTCTTCACCCCTTCATTCAACATCATAAAAAATAATCCGGTTCAACCCAGATCAACCGAACATCATTTTCCATCTAGCAACCCATATGGATATATATATATATTGATATATTATATTATATATTATTATGTTATATTATCCGTGAGCATTATATGTTTGCAACCCATGGTTTGCAATAAACTATTATATATAAGAGTGCCTTACACCAACGCCCAAAACTGCAGTTTCCACGTATAATCTTGCTTGGTCAAAGCCTTTGGAGGATCAGTGGGATCATCCCACTGACAAACTGGTGAATTAGTAACCATAGTTATACCGTTATACCCTCTGGTTATTTGTTACATAGCCATGGTATGGATGGCCCTAATCGAAATAGATGGTTTACCGAACTTCAAAATGGTGATGTTCCGTGGCGAACTGTTAAATAACCAGGTAGTAAATCCATTATAAATCCATTTATACATGGGATAAGGCAACAAAAAACCCATCGAAAAAAGCCATGGCTCTAACCCCGGGGCTTAACCCCCCGGGGTTTCCCGGCAGTTTCGCCAGGGCCCTGTGCGGCCCTGTGCCCCCGCCAGGTGTGGTGAAGTTCGCGCAGGTCGTTGGGGTCTTCCCAGGTCCCCGCTTCGATGATGCCGAGGGCGAAGCTGGAGAAGCTGATGTGGAGCTATTGGGATGGGAGGAGCCGCCAGGGATGGGGGGGAAGATGAAAATTGCTGGGAAAAACAGAAGGATTTGATGATGGATTTTTGTCATGATATTCCATGTGCACCCAAAATATGATAGGTTTATATAGATGTTGATGTTTTGAATGGTTTTGAATGGTTTTGAATGGTTTTGAATGGTTTTGAGCGAAATCCAAATATAGTGGCCAACAATATGATGAAAACTATAGCCTTGTGGAGGGGGACATTTCTTGATCAACCCCTGGGGGAGCTGCGGAACTTAAATAGTGATGATTTGCTCTACTAACCCCCAAGTTTCAGGCCACAGTCCAGGTCTTTAGCACAAATTTGGGCTTGTGGACATATCATACTCATGAATTTTAAGCGCTAAGTTCATAAAAGTTCGGCAATCAAATGGATCACTTCACCATTAGCTACCCTTAGATTCACCATCATGAAACTAGTGAGGAAAGATTTTATCCCATTATCGTTCATGGTAAATTTCCCCTGATTCCTGTAGATTTCCACCCAAAAAAAAATGCCCAAAAAGTGTGAAACCAAGATGGTACTTCAATGATCCATATCGCCCCACTTTGATCCATATCCAGGTTCCCAAGCCTATGAATGGAGATGTTCTCCTTTCATTGGCAGAAAACGTCCCACTTCCATACTAGATCCCCAGGAGAGCGCCGAAACCTTCTCCTTCCGCGTGGACAAAGCTTGGCGCCAGCGCTGCTCGCAACGCTTCCGCAATATACTGGACATGATCGCCAAAAAGGCACCACAGTGGCAACTCACCAACAAAAATGCACAAGGCAACTACACCGCACTGTTTTATTAAAGGGTGATACTGCACAGGTACCCTCCAAGCACTCCCCCCCAAAAATGTTAGCCTCTAAAACTGTAGGATGTTGTTATAGGATGTTACAGGGTAAAGCCACATTTTGGAGGGTACAAACGGAGGGTCTAGGCCTAGGTAGTTGAAATATGTTGATTTTTTAGGCCTCCTTTGTGTCCTCAGAGTTCCCATTTTTGGGTCGATTTCCAGTTGCCACGTTTGCCAGAGGGTAGCTGGAATTCATGTTCAATATCAGATCCATGTTTTTTTCGGTCCCTTATCATGGGATGATGACCCTTTGGATTGATGTGATTTGTAAACTGACTTCTTTCGGTTGATGTTACTAGATGTTTTTGAAAGGCATAGTTAGACATAGTTATGCCATTCAGTATTCAGTAAGGCTGAGGCAGACCTGAAGGCGAAGGAGGGAGAGAGAGAGAGTTAGACATAATAGTTGGAAGATGTTACTGTAGAAGTTATATGTTTGAGTTTAAGTCGTTTTCTGGTAGTTTAGAATCTGGAATCATGTATATATATATATATAACATATTAATACATATTATATTATGTTAAATTTTGTGGCAGTGTATCCCCGGAAAATATCCATCAAGAAGGTTGGCCCAAGATGAATCAAGGAGGAGAGGATTTTTTTCACATCGACAACTCCTTTCGGTTGGTCGATGTTAAATGGTCGACAACATACCCTTTGGTAAACTAACATAGCTATTGAAAATGGCCATTTATAGTGAATTTTCCCATTAAAAATGGTGATATTCCATAGTTATGTTAGTTTACCAGAGGGTACAATTACTGTAAGTCTCTTTATGGTAGTTGGGAGTATTGGAACATGGGTCGTGGGTATATTTTGATAAGAAATCTCGTACATTGGTAGTAGCCGGGTATTCGGAAATTTCGGAACAGGTACCAGATTGGGTATTCATTTTGTCAATAGTAACCAGGCAAAGTGGGTCTTAAATCATGAATGGGGTTGTACCTAGCATGATTAATCCGCCATAAGTTTGGGATGAATTTGGAGCTTGGCTGGCCAAAAATCGTATGTAGCCACGATTGATTGGGGATAGGACGAGTGACGCTTTCTGTTGCGGACACTCTTGGAGATGGCCATCATGCCTTGCTTGGGTGACTTTGCAAGTCACCAATTGGATGCCATCTTGCCATATCTTGTCTGTTTGTGACACCCAATGGCAGTATGGCATGACCCACATGGAGCTCATATATTGGGCTGAACCGCCAACCATCAGTGTGGTGCAGGCTGACCACAGCGTGCTGCGCTTGCTTCAGATCTCTCAACAGCATATCGAATCGCAACTGGTCCGTGGGCGGGGGAGTGCCTGGGTGTGCCTGAGAAACGATGATGGGAATCTGACAATGGAACAGAGCCATTGACATCCAGATGACTGTTCTATCGAAAGTGAAGCTTTTCCGTTGCCATGTTTGCTTACCTGAGAATACTTCTAATGGTTCAGAGCTCGTAACTTCTGCCATGAGCTACAACTGTCGCTACTAAACTGTCGCTGGTTCCCAGTGCTGCGTGCTGCCCAAGATGTTCTCCGTGAGTTCGATCAAGAACAGATCCACAAAGCAATGCTTGGTTTAAGCTGGGGGTTCCCAGCTCATGGATTAGGACCAGGATAACTTCCAGTATATTTGCTGGGAAGCTGAGCAGAGAATGATTCTTTTGAACCTTTATATATATCCAAAAGATTCCAAAAGAATCATCATAATTTTGAACTTGGAACTTTCTTACGATACCTCCATAAATATGATAGTGGTCCAACCACGCTACACCAACTGCTTAACTGTGTTGACACTGCTCAGAGTCGTCCATCCTTCGCAGGAGCGTGTGAAGCACGAAAGGGAGCTGTGGAAGGAAGTGGTGGAACGTCGCCAGCAACAACCTTTGCAACTGGCGCTCTCCATGAAAGAGTCCCTTGGCATAGATGTCCCAAATTCCCATTGGGTGGTTGATGAAAATAGAGGGTTTTGAAGAACCCCCGGAAAAACAACAGGTTTCTATGATGATAGATGGTATATGATGGTATACCAGCTCCCGTTCCCTCTATTTTTACCAAAAGGACTTGGTTTCTCCCTTGGTTTCTCCACTCGCCATGGGTTGATGATGGGTTGCCATCCACTGGCCATCGCCGTTGATGGCCCCCCAGAAGGCCGTGCCGGTTTTTTCCGAGGCCCGCGACGGAGGGAAGTCAGACCGCACGGGGACCCTTCCGTGGATGATGCAGCAGGAGCCACGGCGGCGGAGGTTTCCCGAGCCAAAGAGGGTTCCATCAGTTTCTTATGGACCTATGGATTTTCGATGACTTTTCCCACAGGATTTGGAATATCAAGGAATCGATGTAATTATATATATAGTAATTATGATTATAACAATAGCAACACAATAATAATAACAATAATAACAATAGCAATAATAATAATGAAATATAGTATAATATAATATTATATTGTATTATATAGTCATAATTTATATGATCATTTACTATATGATAAACTATATTATATGTTACTATACTATAGTATGTGTCTCACCTTTATTCATACTACATCTTATGTTAATATTAATATACATCTTATGAATCCGTAAGGCATGTTTTTTTTTTTTCCAGTAGCAAGTCTTTGAGGGTGGCGCCCGGCTTTCTTTCGGTGTCGAGACTGCGTAAGTCCGCAACTTTGATCATGAGATATCATGAGATAAGATTATGAGAGTAACTGGTTGGTAAATGATATAGTAAATGATATAGAGTATTACATGGATTAAATAACATTTACTAAATGGTAACATATAATCATTACCAACATCATTATTAAATCTATGATATAGAGAAATGTTATGATAATCATTATCCATGATATAGAGTAAATGTTATTAAATGAACATTATTATGAGAGTAACTGGCTGGTAGTTGGGAACATGAATTTGATTTTTCCATTCAGTTGGGAATTTCATCATTCCAACTGACGAACTCCATCATTTTTCAGAGGGGTGGCTCAACCACCAACCAGGTAATGTTGGTAAAGCAATAGGATCCACCAGCCCCAAATTCACCATCATTTAGGCTAAATGATATAGCCATCAAGATTTTTTGGGTGAAAATAATCATCATATTCCTTTACTAGAAGATTATTAGGTGATTGGCCATGATGATTCTATCCATCCACCCATTCCCATTCCTGGGCCAGGAATGATGAGAATGGAGAAGCGTAATGCGACCAACATGCAGCACGATCCATTGCTTTGCAACCAGTGCAGTGACAGCAATTACTGTAGTGCAGCAATCTAGAACCAATCCCAGGATTTCAGTAAAGCCATTGAAACTAGACATCCACAAGATCCCACAACATCAGTAATGCTGATGTGATTCGGACGTGCGGACGTGCACTAAAATTTATGCGATGGTGCTCCCCTTGAATTACTTGATATGGTGCCTTTTCGGTTCCAATCTGCCCCAATTTTTCCCCCAACATCTTCCTTACTGGAGATGGGGATGAGCTTTGGCATGGTTCGAATCCAGAGGAATTTGGCGCGCAATCGACCCCTGCTTGGAGTTTTTGAAGCATAGAATGATGATAGCGGGGCCTCACTTAGTGGGAGACATTGTCCCAACGCCATTTTTTATATAAATCTTGAACTGTTGGAGTCATTGAATTTGGCAATCCTGAAGGCATCCTGAATGCATCCGGATATATCCTGATCATTGAAGCCAATAAGATTTGATGACGTTAGAGATGTCTGACTTTAAGCAGCACTTTCAAAAAAGGAGGATCCTGAAATCACAAAATGATCATCCAAAAAAACCTGCAAAAAAGCAGCTGATCATCGACCCTGACCATCCTGACCCATGCCGAAGCTACCCAAATCTTGGCTTCTCTCGTCACGTTTGACGGGGCTTTAGAGTTGATCTCGCAGTTTTGGGCCGAACTTCTGCGGATGCCCGTTGTGACGTGGTGCAGCTATGTAAGAAAAGCGAATTGGCTAGCAATGAACTGTTTGTTAGAATCTATATGAATCTATTCATTTATCCATCTATATTCCATCTATCTATCCATACAGTGATCATTGATGATCATTGTCTATCTCTCTCTCTCTCTGTCACTATGTGTCTACCTACCAATTTTCAGTATTTTTCCTGTCAGCCAGCCTTCTTTCTATCGGTCCGTTGATCCGCGTTTCTTTTCTTTGAATGATGCTCGAATCAGCACTTTGCAAGACAGATAGCTCAGTTTCTTCCTCCCTCTCTCTCTCTCTCTGGAATGTGTATCTAGCACGACAGAGATTATCGTACTATATCGTACTATCAAATCTATATTCTTACACATGTCTTTATCTCGATCATGCTTTCATTTTGCTTTTTTTTTTTTTGTTTTACCTTGTTTTGAAAGCGACAACATCGTATGAAAATCTTGTCTTGATAAGATCTGGCAGAAATTCGTTGGAAGTTTGGCGACAAAAAGGAAACTTCCGACCCAATTGAGGATCTGCAGAAGTTACACCTCTTTTTCCCAAGAATTGATTTGAACTGCAAAAATTGGGATTTAAAGCGTCAACATCTTCAGGATTTGACCAACATTGATGAGAAATGGATAGAACTGGGAAGTTCAGCAAGCAACATGTGGTTTTCACCGGAAATTCATCTGTGAATCTGTGATGGGACCTCATTTTGGGTCAGGTGTTTTCGACATGTTTTCCAGGGCGCCCCTAATTGGGGGCCCGGTCTTTTCTTCTCCAAGGGAAGGCTAGAAGAGTTTCGAGCTGACAGGCAGAAAACTCATGGTCATTCATGACTTGGAGTTTGGTACCCATTATAGGAAACACCCATATATTGTTCCTGTTTGGTGGTTTGGAACATGAATTTGATTTTTCCATTCAGTTGGGAATTTCATCATCCCAACTGACGAACTCCATCATTTTTCAGAGGGGTGGCGAAAAACCACCAACCAGGTTCTTTATTTCATTTACTTCAAAGGATGCAGCGGATTCTGATGGCGCCCTAGCCTTGTCACAGGACCCAGATGGACCCAGATTCCCAGGGCAGTTGTTTCATCGCCTCGTGAGCTCGGACCAAAAATCACCACGCGGTCGCAACACCTTCTCGGTTTGCCAAACAGCTATAGGCTATAGGTCATCCAGGTCGGCCAAGTTACAGAGAGATTCACAGCTGCCAAAAGGGGGATCCTGCTGCGGGTTTTTCCACGGCACAAAGAGAAGGGATCGTATGGATACCTTGCGTTGCGAGCGTTGGTTAGCAAGCACTGCTTCGCAGAGAAAAACAGCGCGAAGGTTGGGTAGAGTTCATCCCAGCTGCCTCTTCCTAAGAAGGCACAGCTGGATCCATAGGGAATGACATAATGTGAGTCTGTCGACAGAAACAGGTCCAAAAAATACCCTAAATTTACATAAACTCACTGGTTCAAGATGTTTTTTTTGCAGCAGCTCAGGACGCACCTGAGAACTTGTCGTTTCCTCAGTCAGTCATTGGAATTTCGGGAGGCCACCCGAGTGGACGTTATTTTCTGAAAATTTACTGGGACGTATCCAGCTGGATGATAGCATGATGATCTTAAGTGCATAGATTTATGATGTACCCTCTGATAAATTAACAGTTGGACCCTGAAAATAGCCTAGTTTTAATATGGAAACTAATCTTCCAACCCCGATGACTGCCAGGGTCTATGTTAATTTACCAGAGGGTATATTGATATCATATGACACACAACTGGGTTATCCAGCAATATCGTCAATTAGTATCCAGAGCAATGCCTCAATGCCTCTCAGAGGCATCGTTTTTCCAATGGCATCCCTTAAGGAGGCTGGCACTTTCCTTGGATTTTTCCCCCCACATCAGGGCCTCTGGATTTTATAAAAGTTATATGCTTCCTTCCTCCTTCCTCCTTCCTTCCTCCTTCCTTCCCCTTCCCTTCCCCTTCCCTTCCCCTCCCCCTTCCCCTTCCCTTGCCTTCCCCAGCGAACCAGATCTAAGTGGGCACTGCCGGACATCAACTGCGAACTCCAGATCGCAGTGGGCACTACCTCACTGCGACCCTTGCACTGGCCTGGCCATTTCCAGACAGGACCTTCCGTCAACCGCAGCTGCGTCAAACCGGTGCTGCCTTGCCTTCTTCCCTTCATGACTTCCCGCATGCTGATCGCAGTCTCAGGGATCCCTGGCACCCTTGCTGCCATGTCTTCCAGCCCTGGTTTCGTTGCCCTTTAAACTTTTAGAATAGTTGGGGCGATAAGCTTATGAGCCTCAGGCCGCGGGTTCAATATGGTTCAATATCCGCAAGGAACAGTTTCGTGCAATGAGGTTGCAGTGCTGGTGTGGCGCTGTGCATTGATCTGCTCAGGATAGATGCGAGATAGAATGCCAGGAGTCTATGCCAGAAAGAGCGTCAGAATATAGGCATTTACATATACTAAACTCAACTAATAAATTAAATAATAGATCAGCAAAGATTAGTCAACAAATAGATACATAAATAAATCAACAAATAAGATAGATAAATCAGTCAACCAATCAGTAAATATATTTAAATATATTTGAATATACCTGGCTCTTCAATCGTTACATTATTTTTTCCTACCCTGTACTTTGGGGGCAATCGAGCATATATCCAGGATCGTTATCAAAATCAGAAATAGCGAGCATTTTCAATACCAGAGAGCGATTTGGAGCAAAAAGCATGGCCGCAATTTCGGGCGCAAATAAGCGCAATCGAGCGCAAATAAGCGCAATCGTGCGCAAATTCAGAAAAGAAATCTGGCCAATAGAGCTTACGTCAATTTCTAATCGTTATGGACATTTTGGAAACGAGCAAATCTCAAAACGAGCAACAACATGTAGCAATTGAAGATCCAGGTATAATACACAAATAGATATATTTCAATATTTAAATAAATAAATAAACGAACAAATATATATATAATTATGAGAAAAAACATATATCCCATGTTAATTCGAGTTGGCATGTCAGAAATTATATCAGAATAATGTGTCAGGGCGGAGGTTACTCGAAGAAAGTTATGTTAAGAAAAGAATCACGGATCCCAAAGCTGACTTAGTGGGCCATCTAAATTTCGAGATACCCCGACAAGCTGGCTAGCGATTTCAAGTATGGATTGTTTTTCAACACTAGATGACAATTTAAATTCATGAGCGTATGCATATTTTTCATTTTTCAGGGAGGCTGAAATCACCCCAGCAAAAAAAAGTTGGAGAATGTTCCCAGCGAACTAAAGTTCCCAAATAATGGGGTGTATGTCCCTATCATTTGCCAAATTTTCCAAAGAGTTTTTTTTTTTTAAACCATTAACACTTCCATTTATAGAGTTTTTCAATGTTTTTCATACCTAGGTCACGGGGATTTTCCCCTTCATTTGCTATGTTTGACATCCGGTGGCAACCCCCACTGTATCCGCTGATATGTGCGCTGAGGTCCAAGTGGTTGAGGTTGGAGTGTGGAGGTTTGCCAGACGAGACGAAGGGTTTTGCCATGTGGAAATGTTCCATTGTTTTCTTTGGGGGTTCGAAGCAATATCATGTCCTGGTTGCATTGAATATGTTTAATTTAGAATGCGAGTGTATTTATGCATTCTGCGGTATATGAATAAAATCAATCATGACGCGCCTTTCATTTTTAGGGGGTCACTTGGAGGATAGGCATTGAATAGTCAGCAAATCATGGATAAAAATCACAGAGGCTGTTTTGCTGTGGCAAGCGGCTGCGCCTCAGAGACAGTGAAGGAAACATAAGAAAACAGCGCAATAGACAAAATATCAGAACGCTCACGATGCAGAAACAAAATGCATGTTATATAGTATAGCACGTACACAAATGATAATAGTAGTGCTAGTAGTAATTGTAGTAATCATAATTGCAAAAATAACAATGATATGTATATATGTTGAATGAAGTAGATAGAATGGAGTGGATATATATATATACATGAGGTTTCCTAAAATGGGGCACAACCAAGTCACCATGGGTTTCAATCCTAAAATGGTCTCATGATTTGGATGATTTGGGGATGCCAATGATTTTGAACACCTCCATATGTATTTCAATATCCGTACTAATCTATATGTATGTGGGCTCATGTGGGCATTTGTCCTTTTTTTTTCGAACATTGGATGCCAAAAAACATTTCGATGGGGATATTGGGCACAGAAGCGGCTTCAGGATGCGCAGAAACCTGGCGTATTGTGAGTCGACCAGTGTTGCTGGATTCTGCCTGGGGCCTGAGTGCTTCCAAGTGGCTCCGACTGAGGCATCTTAGGAAACAACGGTGTTCTTTGGGACCCAGAGACACCCACGGATATCTAATTATATCTATCTATATCTATATCTACATCTATAATATATATATATATCCCTGAGAATCGTGGGGTAGTATATAATATATCTCTGTGTGTGTCTATTTATTAAACGTATCTGCATTATCTGCATGCATATTCTGAAGCACACCATGGGTGTTTCGAAACCACCTGTCGCCGTCACCAGGAAGATGCCTTGGACAAGATCGTCTTTGATGATGGACCCGGCAGGGGCATCCAGGGCACCCAGGGCACAAAAAGGGCAGCCCTAGGGCAGCCCTATGACCAGTGGTTTCGAAGTGTCATTTTCCATCCCTACAACTGAGATGATGGGTTATCAATATCCATTTAAATCATTAGATTCAATCAAATGACGATATTCTGTCATTCAAATTATTCAAATGAAATGATTCTCTGTCAGTCAAATTCATGTGATAAAGCCAAAAATCAACCATCCCCAAAATCACCGGAAATGGATGGTATAAACCGTCCCCAAATGGAAGGTTTATAGCAGCCAGGGAGATCCCATGTGCACCCCTGAGGCCTACTGCAGTTGCACGTCTTCGCATGGGCTGGGCACTTCGTTTCGTCGCTGTTTGGGCCGATTTCCTTGGGGACTGGGGAATCTACTATAGGGGTATGTTTGGATTTTTTTTGGCATTTTTGGATGGTTCCCTTAAGCAAATCCAAGATGACATGGCATGGTGATGAAGATGTTTTCACACTGCGAATGATGCATGGCATGATCCATCATGATCGATTACATTTAATTATCTGCATTTTCTCTGAAGTCGCCAGCATCCTTACAAAATTACCTGTCAGTCATGATCGACAATGGATTCTTAGTGTTATCCCTGCTGGGAACATGCAGTTCCACAAATCAGTGGTTATATAACCGTGGCTGTACGAACTTATGGTAGCTATTACTATTACGGTTATGCCTATTTATAACGCCCTTTAGACCCCCAAGTGCTACTATAGCACCCACAAAAATGATAGACAAGTGAAACTTTGAAGAAATATATGTGTTTCATTGTTTTTCTATCGTTTTGAGGGCTACAGTACTCTTTTTTCACACACACACACATATATATATATAATTATATATATACATATACATGTCATACAAATATACATCGGCTCCCGTTGAGGTCTCCTTTCGTGCAGGTGCTGCTGCCAAGGTGGCTGGTGGTATTGGATGGACCCTGGATGGACGGGATGTTTTGACCGGCAAAGGGGGCAAAGGGGAGAAGAAATCTGGGTCCCTGGGAGAATGTAAACATGATGTCTTGAAGGATGTAGCTGACGGCTATCATGACAGAAACATGTTTTTTTGATTTTTTTTGATCGAAACATGATGTCGGCAACCTGCCGGCTGGGTGGTGATGGTTGTGGCATTTGCTGTGGAAGCCAACTGCTGTAGCTCATGCGCAACATAAGTTGCTGCTTCCAATTGCCACCAATGCCTGACGCAGCTTTTAATTCATGAATGTTCAACTCATGTTTCAAGTGTGGGGAAAAGCTTAGCTTGGGCGCTTCAAACCTGATTTGGAAGGATGAACTCGCTTGATGCCGATGTCTTAAGGGAGGGGCGATCCGTGCCGCAGGGTTTGCATTTCGATTATGAGGGTGACGGGGCCTCAGTGTTCGCAGGATCAAAATTGGGGTCAAACTTCTGTAGCAGAGAATTGGAGCTAGCTCAAGAATGAATCTTTATTTTTGCTTCAGTATTAGAAAATACCCCTCCAGAAACCATTGTTTGGTATCCAATGATTCAATTTTGCGGCCCATTTTTTGGTGGATTCTTCTGAATTCTTCTGTTTCCAAAGATTCATGGACCGACGGATTGAAGAAATCTCTTTGATCAAACAAAAACTCTGTGTCATAGTGATGATTTATGGATAGTTACTTGACACCGTGGGTGCCAGTGCGAGACCATCGCTTTCCCTGCTCAGCTTCGACGCTCCTTGAACGCCCATATGGACCCTACAACGAATAAACCAACGAGGCCAAAAACGGACCACTTGATCAAGAATTAGGAATGAAACTGACGTTAGTCAAGCAATACTAAACCCCAATCTTACCATCAATGGATGGTATAAACCATAAACATATTGAATTGGTGGTTTATGTTTTAATTACTAAGATTACGGCGAAACCATGGCATGTTTCATCACTTCTGAAAGTGTTTGGCCAGTCTGCAGCCGGGCTCTCAGCTGGGCCGCAGTGTTTTCCCTCGGCCACTTTTGAGGCGGCCAGGTGTGCTCAGTTCCGGCGTGGCTGGGACCGTGATGTGTCCCTGTGGAGATCTCTTCAAGTAGGAACTTTATCATGGATTTTCAATGGGTTTCTGTCCGTCTTCCATGGTTTAAATACGTTTAAATCTGTAGTGGTTGCTGGAACTGCCATCGTGGTCCTGAATGGTGCTCAAACAGCCGGGGGATTTTCCAGCAAGCCATCTTTCTGATTACCAGAGCATATGGAGGATTCCTAAGTCATGGGTACCCCAAATCATCTAGACCTTCTTTTTGACCATGACATAGTAACCTAGTATTGAAAGCCATGGTAACTTCGGGATCCTGCCACTTCAAGTATATAACAAGTTTTTTTTCCCAGAGACCGGCTGCATTCAGATTCACTGGATTTGATAAGCATGCTGTTGGGAAGGTCAGAGATTGTAGCAGCCCACGTGGTCTCAAAAGGTCGGGAATCCTTGCAGCCTGAAACCAGGATCACAAGCTTTTTATCCAGGTTGGGGATGGCCACTTGGTCCTCATGAAACCAGCACATGTAAGCCATGCAAAGCTGGGAAGGTTTAACGTGATTCTCGCATGTCAAAGCCGTGATTCTCGCATGTCAGAGCCATGTTGACATTTCGCCGATGTGTTTCTATTGGTTTGGCCTTTCTCTGCAGCGTCTTTGCCACTTTGCCCAGTGCAGAAGTGGAAGCTTTGCGCGAGATCTTTCAAGTGGCAAGCCTGCCCTGGGAGCAGGGGCAGGACCCATGCGGCCTTCCTCAAGTGCAATGCGATAAGGGCAACCAGACCACAGAATCGTTGATCCTTAATTCACTGAAACTGACTTGGCTGTCTGATTCGATTGGACGGTTGCAGTCCCTTGAAAGCTTGCATTTGCAAGACAATCAGCTAAGGTCGCTGCCAGAGTCCATTGCGCAATTGAAATCCCTAGCAGTGCTGTTTTTGAACGGCAACCAGTTGACTGCTTTGCCGGTGTCCGTTAGTCAGTTGCCATCCTTAAGGGAGCTTTGGTTGGATAACAATTACCTGACCATGCTCCCAGACTCCGTTGGACAGATGAAGTCACTGACATCCCTGTACCTGAAATCAAATCAAGTGACTTCCCTACCCGAATCTATGGGACAGCTGCAGCTGTCGATTTTGGATTTGGACGGCAATCAGTTGACCATGCTACCAGAGCCCTTGACGAATTTGCCGCTGAAGTACCTCCTCTTAGCGAGCAATCAGCTGATGTCACTGCCGGAATCCATTGCAGCGCTGCAATCGCTTCAGGTGTTAAGGTTACCCTCCAACAAGTTAACGTCCTTGCCGGAGACCATTTCGCAGTTGCAAAACCTTATAAACCTGGATCTTCACAACAACCGGCTTGCTTCACTTCCAGACTCTATAGGTAACTTGAAAGCTCTGCGAGTCCTGAGTTTAGATTCCAATCGATTGAACTCATTGCCCGAGTCCATTGCCAATTTGAGTCGTCTAGGAAGTTTGTTCCTAGATTCGAATCGTTTGACATCAATACCGCATCTAATGTCGCCGTACTTGCTGGAATTGAGAGTTGCCAAGAATCGGCTCAGCATTCCACCGGATTTGGGTCAAATGATGCGGTTGCACGTGCTTTCCCTGCACAACAACTTCTTGGAAAGACTTCCTCCCCAAAGTTTGACCAGCTTGAAGCACTTGAAAGTTGCGTTGCTTCATTCTAATCGGATCCGTGAACCTACTGAGATTTGTCAACTTGGACAAGGTCTTCGATTGGAAACACTCTACTTGCACAGCAACGCCCTGAGAGGAAAAATACCCCCATGCTTGAGTCAATTCAAGTCCTTGGAGGTTTTAACCTTGCACCGCAATGCCTTAACTGGAGAAGTGCCCAAAAGTCTTCTTGGGCTTCCGAATTTAGGTGTTCTCACCCTGCATGGGAACAGACTCTATGGCAATCTTCCGCTAGAGCTGGCAACTGCGCCAAAGTTGTTTTTTTTCTCAGCGCACTCGAACCGTTTTGAAGGTCCCATCCCACCATTACACCTTCGCAAAGACTGTGTCAATGACGAATCTTTCCTGTCTGACTTCGACTCTTGTGATGACTTTACTGTGTCAGGCTTGTGGGCATTGGAATGTCGCAGTGCGGAAATTGCACTGCGATGTCCCAAGGCGTGCGGAATGTGTGACAATGCCAGTGCCCGGGGTCCTGTTTTGCTGCTGCACGACAATCGGCTGTCATGCACCTTGCCGGAAGAAGTGACAGGCTGGCCCAAAGACGTGCGTTCAATCTCCCTGGTTGGAAACATGCTGGGGAATGGAAGCCATTCATTGCCAGATTGGATACACACTGATGAGCATCAACCTTTTCTGTATATATCGGACAATACGTCCATTGAAATGTTGAAACGGGCATTCTTCCTGGCCTCAATATGCACATTGTGTTGGTTGCTTTTAGTCCCACACAGTGGTTATGGCCACATTTGGTTGTCAAAAGCAGGCACCGAACTAACTCGTAAAGCCCACAGGTTTCTTCTTCAAATGGGTGGCATTTTGTCAGCTGTGGCAATGTTTTTGCTTGTCCTCTACCGCGCAGATGCAACTTATTACTTGTGCGGCAGCAGCTTCTCATCAATTACAGTGAGCAATTTTTCGAAGCCCTACCGTGGCCATGCGTTGATCGAATGGGCGTTGGCAATTCTGTGGGCTGTCTGGATTGCAGTCGGAGCATTTTTTCTGAGACATGCTCCCACACCTAGGGTGGCCATGGTAGGAGAAGCAATGTCCTGGTTGGAATGCTTCCTGAAATTTGTTTACAGTTGCTGTTGGCTGTGCGTCGTGGCTGTGTTATCATTCCCCTCTGTGGCCTATGCTGTAGTAAGTGCCATCCCGCACAACAATACCATGCAGCTGTCTGCTTGGTGGCTACAGTTCTTCCACTATCAAGCTGCTTTGGTCATGGTCTTGGTGGACATGTTCATCACTCCCAAAGCAGTTGCATTTTTTGCAGATGCCACCGGCATGCGAAGATCCATGTTATTCATGGCGGCGCGTTTGGGGACCATGTGGTTGGCCGCAGTGCTGAGCACCATCTATTTGACCACGCATTGTATGAACGGCTGGACCCAGTTGTGGAAGGTTTCTGGGTGTGTTTTTGTTTGTTAGCTTCGTAGGCCAGGGCCAGGCTAAATAACTTGCCTTTGAGTCGCAGAGTGTGTCGATGTGGTATTTATTTCTTGATATGGGTATGGATCAATACCTATAGATACATTTTTAGTGGGATGAACATCCATTTACCAGCTATTTTGATGTTCACCAGGGGTACAAGGTTTTGACCCATCCCCATATAGGTCCTAGGAGTGTCGCTGTAATTTTCAGATCTTAGGAGAATTCTCTCTGACTTGCTTCTGAGAAACGAACCGGGGCAATCCGGGCCCCAAATCTTTTCTTATTTTGTTTGAACGTATGTTTTTTCTCGCAGGTCAACCACCACTAAGGTTTGTGATGACAGCACGGAAGACTACAAGCTCTTCAACATCAGTCTGGGTGACAACCCGATTCTTGAGCCCAAAGCGGACCTTTGCTCAGCAAAGGAGTCTTGGTGGAGTGACAGTGCGTGTCCACGAGCCGTGGTCAACACCATGGCACCTCTGCTGGTATCGAAGATGGTCACCCGTGCCTTCCTACAGCCTCTCATCACCTTGCTTAGGTGGGGTTTGATTAAACAAGCACGGCCAAATCTTTTGTCTTTAGCTTCGCAGATGATGTCTTGAAACTCTTAGATGGAAGTTTCAGGGTCCTAGTCCCCCAATAGCAACATTGGAAACAGCAGTGTTTTGTTTGTTTTGCAGCACGTCATGCTCGCCAGGTGGCAAATGTCATATCCCGAAGGTGGACAGCTCTACATGTTGCGCGGTCTAATCTGTACCAGTCGTTCATTGGAACCTGGGCAGCAGGCAAGTTTGTTGGTGACTTGGGCTGAAGTAGCTTTGCTGTGGGGAGCCTTTGTGCCTGTTCTGCTGCCATCAGTGCTTTTGGCAACTGGAGCCAACATGTTGATGTGCAAAGTGGGGCACGGCCACTTTGGCGTGGAGCATTTGGCCCGGGACAAGGCAGCAACCGGGATGTCCCGAAGGTATTTGCACGGCAGCTTGTGTGTCTTAGTGTGCTTCCAGAATTGGTTTGCCTGGTCCAGTGGCATGCATGGCCGGTGGCTGCTCCTGCTGATTGCGTTGATTTATGCACTTGAGCTGGGAGGTTTTCTGAGTTTTTGGCCTGATCAGAGACGCAGCAGGGTTGCCATTTTAGATGACAACCCTCCAGATCCACGGGAGACGTAGCCATAGCGCGTTGGAAAAGGGAAGCGGTGTGGCCCCAAGTCGTTTGCTTTCACATCTGTCCTTTTCTTGAAAATGTTCAGGGGAGATGTTGCAAATCAGAGGGTGGAGTTTGGAAAGCCAAGCCACTCAAGGCGAACGAGAATTATTGAAGTTTGCAGGGTATAGCTCCAAAGTAACCAAATATATAATTTTCAACAGCCATTGTATTGTACCCCGCACTTACGCGGCAAAGCAAAAGTGCTGATGTCCGCGCAAGACCAAGTGTACCTGTACATCCCTGGGCTGCATGATCTTCCTGGGTATGATCCTCTCATTCCACATCATTCCACCATCTGCCAAAAACTTGTCATAAAGGTCGTAAAGCGAGATTGGGATGATTATGCCATTGCATGGCGGGGAATCATTGCTTGCATCATCTTGCAGCTGCTTTCAACTTGGCGAATGGGGGCTGGTTGGTTGACTGATGATTTGTTGTTTGTGTGGCGGATTTCTTTTGCCGGGCTTTTTTTGGGTATGGGCAACCTGGAACCCTGCCGTCAATAGACTTTCATAGTCCATGTGTTCACGTTAGCTTTCCGTAGCCGGCCGTTAGGGAAGGGCTATATAATAGGAGGGCTAGGAGAGGTGAAGGGCCAAGAAAAAACGAAAAAACAACTGTTTTTTTTCCTTTTTTTCCCTTGGGCCCCCTCTACCCTGAGGGAAGCAATAATATATATATATATATACATACATATATTTTTATATATATATATACACTATATTTTTTCTCCCTCCTTCCTTCCTTTCCCCTGGGGTTTTTTATTGCTCTCTGGACATCTCTGGCAACCTCTGGGGAAGTCTAACAGTATTTGGGAATCTCTAGCAATACCTTTAAAGTGTTCAAAGATCCTTTCATGACATAAGGTAACATTATCTAATTAAAGGTATATGAACATAAATAATCAAACGTGATGTAGCAGAAACACTGCATGCCTAAGAACGTGGCAGAATGAGGACCTGACAGCGTGCCTTTCTGAATGAAGAATAGTAGCCTTATTCAGGGGTGATTTCTTCAGGTGTTTTCTTTCCTTCATTGCGCAAAAAAAAACTTTCAATGAAGACAGGCAGTAGCCTTCTTTAGGGGTGATCGTATGCACGTTTTTGGTGTGCCTTTTTAAGGGCGAACATTTCAGGAGTTTACTGCAGTCACATTATCTTGAAGCTTTCGTTGGATATTTAATCCCTTCCTAATACTAAACGTCCCCCAAATACTAAAAACAGGCGTCCATCTCCAATTTCAGAAAATTTCGCATTGGCCAATTTGACTTTTAATTGATCGCCTTTAGAAAACAGTTTAAAAATCAAGCTACCATTTGTGGGTTTTCCCCCCTAATACTAAAAACTAGTTTACCCCGGGGTGTTTATTATTAGGGTCCGTCCGATTTTTTTGTGTTTTTTATATTGGTGTTTTTAATTTAGTATTAGGGGGAAGCTTCGAAATCCAATTCTTGACAATTTAATTGCGTTATATACAGAAAATTACTTGATTTTGAGATCGATATAAAAAAATACTTGATTTTGAGATTGGAAAACATAGTTTTTATTATTAAGGGTTTTAAATTACTATTAAGGGGAAGCTTCGAAATCTAATTTATAAAGAAACTTAATTGATTTTGAGGTCGGAAAAAATAGTTTTTAAGGAATAGCACTTGATCTTGGGCCAAAAGCATTTGATTTGGGATCCCAATTTTGGCTAGCATTATTGTATATATTTGTAGTGTCCATTGAGTTGGGGACCTAAACTTGTATAGTATACATTGACTTCTTGGGGACCTAAGTGTTAAACCTATCTGACGATCTACTATTACTATTCTACATATTTGTAAATATCTGTGATGCCCATTGAGTTGGGGGCCTAAATATTCCTTTGATATGGTGTATGTTGACTTCTTGGTGGCGTACTATTGCTTGGCAAGGACCCCTGAAGTCTTGATCCCAAATCTAATGCAAGCAGAAAAGGTGATCTTGTAGATCTCCATGTCCAAAAAATGGATGTTGACTTCTGCAAGTTTCAATTGAAACTTTCCTAAATCCTAGGTTTGCTGAGCATGTCGTAGATCTCAGCCTGTGATTTTCAGCAGTAGACATCTACAACACATCCCTTTTCCCTGGAATCTCTACAAATTTCAATTGAAAAGCTCAGATCTGGGACTTCAAAATTCCAATGTTGACATCTACAAAGTAGAGCATTTAAATCAACTATTTTACTTGCTACTTGATTTGGGTTTCGTAGATAGAACTCCAAAATGACCTGATTTAGGTGAGTTTCGGACGAAACTTGTAGATCACCCCCCCGAATCAAGTGTCAAGTAAAAAAGTAGATTTATTTTGGATCATGCCACAGCAAAAGGATTAGCGGGATGAGGGCTGGCGGCTGGATGGCCCCCGGGAGAACTTAGGGAACAGTTAAATGTTAGATGGGATTATGATTTCCTGGAAATATTTATAGGGGCATTTACCATCCCAAATCATTTGCATTTCACCCCAAATCTATTGCCAATCCTTTTTTACTATTAAGGGTGTTTAATTTAGTATATATTAGGGGGATGCTTCGAAATCCAATTTTTTACAATTTACTGTAATTGCGTTATATAAAGAAAATTGCTTGATTTTGAGATCGGAAAAAATCGTTTTTATTATTAAGGGTTTTAATTGACTACTGGGGGGAAGCTTCGAAATCTAATTCTTGGCAATATTTAATTGCGTTATATAAAGAAATTTAATTGATTTTGAGATCGGAAAAATCGTTTTTTTATTCAGGCTTTAAATTTAGTATTAGGGTTCCCTAATGATAAATACCCCCCTACTACTAAAAACTATCTGCCGTGTTTAGTAATAGGGGGGGCGTTTAGTATTAGGAGGAAGGGACTAATAGCTATAGCGGCAGTTCTTCAGGATTTTGGTGTTCTATTGTTTGTTTCAAAGAGGTAGTTTGCTGATCATGGGTCAAAACTATAAGATTCGACTGGGGTTGTTGAAACTTTGATTGCCTTATTCGCTACGCCAGCTTCTGCCGAAGCTAAAGTGTGCTTATGTCATTGTGATTTGAAACGGCTGATTTTATTGATTTTGTCAACATCCATCATGATTTCGCAGCAAATGTCAGGTTTTTGCGAAGTCCATGAAGCACATGGAGACGAAGTCACAGGTGCTTTTTGGGCATGGCTTAATCCAACCGTGTGATCGCTTCATGAATTCCCTCTGCGTGTGGTGGTGGCCCTTTCAGTTGGAAAGGATGAACCCTAAAGATTTCTACTTGTTTCCACTGGTTTCAGGAAAGTTTTGTCAGGGGCTTGGAAAGACTCCGGAGTTTTGGTTTGGTTTGGTTTGGCTTGGCTTGGTTTGGGAAGCAGATTCTGCCATGCTGAGCTGTGATTTGGTCATTTCTCCAACCTCTAAACCGCTCTTACTCAGACTGCAGGATGACCAAACAGTGGACGATGATATCACGTCGGTGGATACAGAACTGGACTATTATGAACACCCGGGAGACGGACGCGTACGCATTCTTAGTGGTATTGTGATGCATTGTGTTTATGGAAATTTAAGTTTGTCCGAACATGGGGCTGCAATCCGCTGGAAGATGAAATGAAAAAGTATTGGCCGAATGAAATTGCAATCATGCAAGGGCTCCTTAGGAGCAGCCACTCAACCTCACACCCATTTGAAAGATTTTGAAAGAACCATCTCATGATTGTGGATACCTCGTTCAAAAAAACGTGTAATCAATTTTCAACTGGGAGATGCCAGGTTGATTCTTTCCGAAGACCAGGGCGCTTCTGTGAGGCCAATTTGCTCCACCTGTTTGGCAATCTTGAAGAAAGATCAGTATGATGTGTGCGTGAAGATGAAGATGTTGTTCCTTACGCTGTTCCTTCCTGTAGTGTAAAGCCCACGGGGCAAGATCCAAAAGTATATTTTTTGATTTTTTTGAACTTGGAATTCAAAGTCAGCGTGTGTCTACAAAGCAGATGGCTTTGAGATGTTTTGCATTCTTGAAGTTAATGTACAGAAAGAAAGACTGGCATTGGGCATTTTTTCGAATCCCTTCCGGCCTGGGAAAAATGGACCAACGATGGCATGCCATGAGGCCATGGAGGGTTCCTGCAGCTGTTTCGCTTTTTAGTCGTTACATTCAGTAGACACGGGTCAGACAGCATGACATCATCAAATGAGCTACTGTAGGTGGATGCAGGAACCGTCTTCGTTTCAACCACGTTGAACCATATCAAGACCAAGCTGTGAACATATCCAGCCAGGGGTGCCTGAGCTATGTCAGCCGGTCGCATTTGCCTTCTTTTGTGCAGCTTGTTTGTGCTGCCTTTCCTGTCCGCGAGCTTGCCAGAGGAGGAGGTGAACGCGTTGCGCGAAATATTCGATGCGGCGAACCTCCAATGGGAACAGGGAAGGGATCCATGTGCACTTCCTCAGGTAGAGTGCCATGATGGCCGCACACTCCGTTTGCATCTCATTGGGCGCAACATCACTTCGCTCCCAGAGTCCATTGGACAGCTGCAGTTTTTAAAAACTTTGTGGCTATCGGGTAATAAGTTGAGCTCACTGCCAAAATCAGTTGGGCAGTTGCAATCCCTCCAGGAACTGTTTTTGAACAACAACCAATTGACTGAGCTGCCGGGTTCTACTCTGGAATTGTCAAACTTAGTCACGCTAGATTTGGATGCCAATCAGCTCACTTCGCTTCCTGCCTCCGTGATCCACTTGCAATCACTCCATTCCCTCAAGTTAGGATTCAATCAGTTGGTGTCTTTGCCCGAGACCATTGGGAGTTTGCGATCTTTATCATCGCTGGACTTGACTGACAACAAACTCACGAGACTTCCTGATTCACTTGGGCAGTTAGTGCGGCTGCATGCCCTTTACGCGGGGTCAAATCATTTGACCGCTTTGCCGGAGTCCTTCAACCAGCTGAGGCAGCTGAATTTTTTGAAACTTGAATCCAATCTCTTGACACAGCTGCCTGAATCGCTGGGTGGGATGCACTGGCTGGAGCACTTCGACCTAGACAAGAACCAGCTCACTTCATTGCCGGAGTCACTCGGAGACTTGGATAATCTCCGCACGCTGAGCTTGGGGTTGAACAAGCTGACCTTTTTGCCTGGAGCGGTCTCAAAGTTGCGGAAGCTGGTGGACTTGAATGTGCGGAACAACCAGCTTGCATCGCTTCCAGATTCAGTCGGCAACCTGAGCAACTTGCGTGTTTTGACTTTGGACTCCAACCGCTTGAGCTCATTGCCCGAGTCTGTGGGAAGCCTGCGCTTGATTACCTTGCGCTTAAATTCGAATCGTTTGACATCCATACCTCATCTCAGCTCCCCCCACTTGGTTATACTGAGGGTCGCCAAGAACAGGCTGAGAAATTTGCCCGACTTGCGTGGCAAGACAAAATTACGTGTGCTTTCCGTGCATCACAACCGTTTGGAAACGCTTTCCCAAAGCAGTGGTGGCTTGAAAGCCTTGAACGTTGTGCTGCTTCATTCCAATCGAATCCATGACTCTACGGAGATTTGTCGTATTGGAATTGTTGATTTGAAAGTACTTTACTTGCACGGCAACGCCCTGAGAGTCATACCACCGTGCTTGAGTCAGCTCAAGTCTTTGGAGGTTTTGACCCTGCACCGCAATGCCTTAACAGGAGAAGTGCCTGGAAGACTTTTTGAGCTTCCGAAATTGAATGTTCTCACCCTCCATGGGAACAGATTGCACGGGACTCTTCCTCAAGAGTTGGCGACTGCGCCAGGGTTGTTTTTTTTCTCTGCTCACTCGAACCGCTTGGCAGGTCCAATTCCATCCTTAAATCTCCATCAAGATTGCGTCGACGATGCGTCTTTCGTTAGGGCCGGGTTGAGTTGTAGTATGTTTATTTTACTTGAGAGAAGGCGCTCGCATACGCCTTGCCGGGATTCAGAAGTTGCTTTACATTGTCCCAAAGCATGCAAAATTTGCAGTGCTGCCAGTGCACGGGGTCCTGTCCTGCTCCTGCACGACAACCGGCTTTCATGCAGCTTACCGGAAGAAGTGACGAACTGGCCACAAGACATGCGTTCAATCTCCCTGGTTGGCAACATGTTGGGAAATGGGACCCGTGAATTGCCACAATGGATCCACAGTGATGAACATCAGCCCTTCTTGTATGTATCAAGTAGCACGGCAAATCAGATATTCAAACGGATGGTGCAGCTAGCGGCGATATGCGCATTGTGTGGTTGGCCCCTCCTGGCTGACAAGGATGCATATCGTCAAATTTTGTTCGCAAAAGCCGGCACAGACTTGACATGTGAAGCCCACATGTTTCTTCTTCAGATGGGCGTCGTTTTGTCAGTTGTGGCTGGGTTTCTGTTATCCGCCTACTATGCTGGCGCAACTTATTACATGTGTGGTAACCGTGTGGTAGCATCTTTGCATCCACTACTCTGAGCAATTTTTCCGACCCCTACGACAGCCGAGCGTTGGTGGAGTGGCCTGTTTCACTCCTGTGGGCTATTTGGATTGCGTTTGGCGCATTTTTTCTGCGCCGCACTCCCACCCCAACAGTAGCCGAGAGAGAGGAGACGACAACATGGTGGGATTGGTTCCTGAAGTTCGTCTACAGTTCCTGGTCGGTGGTTTCAATGTGTTGTAAACACAAGTGCAATCTGATTTATGATGGTGACAAGCAATAAAAAATCGCTATAATTCCTTTTTAAAAATATACAATTATATATATATAATATATATATACACACTATGCATATATATATATTTATATATATATATACATATATATATATATTAATTTGTTTATTTATTTATTGATTTATTTATTTACTTATTTATATAAACACGATTAATAGCTTTTGATGGATGCGTGGCCCAACCACCAGGCTGCTGCTGGTTCTGCATTGTGGCTGTCCTGTCTTTACCTTCTGTGGCCTTTGCACTTGTGGCTGCCATCCCTTCCAACAATACTCTGCAGTTGTCTGCCTCCTGGCTTTTCTGAATCGCTGATTTGTCAAATTAAACTATTTCCCCAGATTTTCCCATGCCCGGTCCAAAGGTGACATCTATTGGAAAACTTTTGGAATGTGGGAAAAGAAACGATCTCCCAGGCTTGGTGGGTGACGTTTTTCCACTACCAAGCAGCTTTCGTCATTGTCCTGGTGGACATGTTCATCACCCCTCAAGTAGTGGCCATGTTTTCAGATGCCACTGGCATGCGAAGATCCATGTTATCCACTTCGGCGCGTTTGGGGACTATGTGGTTTGGGGCAGTGCTGAGCACGGTCTATCTCACCACGCATTGCATGAACGGCTGGACCCAGTTGTGGAACGTTTCTGGGTGACAACCAGTTCGGCAGTTCGCGTTGTAATGCCAATTTTTGGGAATGACCAAATTTGAGTCTTGACATGCTCCTGTATTTTGATGCCCCATACTGACTGTTGACGAAACTGGGGCAAACGGGGGCAACACATAGCAAAACAGTGTTCCACATGCGGGTTTGATAATTTTAATTCAGTTTTCTGTTTTCCCGCCAAGGTTTGTGATGAAAACACGGAAGCCTACAAACTCTTCAACATCAGTCTGGGTGGCAACCCGATTCTTGAGCCCAAAGCGGACCTTTGCTCAGCAAAGGAATCTTGGTGGAGTGACAGTGCGTGTCCACGAGCCGTGGTCAACACCATGGCACCTCTGTTGGTGTCAAAGATGGTTTCCCGTGCCTTCCTGCAGCCCCTCATCACCTTGCTCAAGTGGGACTTGTTAAGAAATGGGCATTGCATGGTGGAATCATGCTAAAGCGATCTTGCATAATGATTTTCTGGAATCTGACTCTTTTTGTCTTGGTTTGGCCATCTTATTGCTTGTGGGTTGCCAGCGTCCCCCTGGCCAGGTGGCAGCTCTCCTATCTTGATCGAGGAAAGCTCTACATCTTGGGTAGCGGCGGTTGGATGTGTACCAGCGGATGCTTAGGGCATGCATCGCAGGCAAATTTGCTCGTGACGTTGGCTGAAGTAGCTTTGCTATGGGGTGCCGTGGTGCCTGTTCTGCTACCTGCAGTGCTTTTGGCAACGGGAACCAACATGTTGATGTGCAAAGTGGGGCACGGACACTTTGGTGTGGATCGTCTTGATACGGCTGCGACCGGGATGTCCCGAAGGTATTTGCACGGCAGCTTGTGTGTCTTAGTATGCTTTCAGAACTGGTTTGCTTGGTCCAGTGGCATGCATGGCCGATGGCTGCTTCTGCTTACTGCATTGATCTATGTGCTTGAGCTGGGCGGTTTTCTCAGCTTTGGGTATGTTCAGACACGCAACATGGTGGCCATTGTGAATGACCGCTGCCCACCTTCCAATGGTGATAACGATGTGGAGATGATTCGCGGTAAGGCCAACCGTGCCGGGTGTGGTTCAATGCAGAAAGGTCGTAATTTTTACTTGCTACCACACATTTGAGTTTGCTCACGTTTGGCCCAGGGTTGCCCATGACACTGAACCATTTTTCTTGCAATTATTTAGATGGCGTCACAACAGGTAGCTTTTTTTGCGGCAGCACGTCGCTTAGTTTCCGGACATTCATTTTTCGAGGTTTTTTTTCCAACCGAAAAATGCCTGATAGGCATCCAACCACGGTCTACGAGTACACGGTGCCAGCCGCAGTGAGTCATGACTGCGAGGTGAGGTCCTTTGAGCCACCAAGGGGCCATCTATCCGCACAGTTTTGCACACTTACTGGCATATATATATATATATCATGTGAACATAGACCTTGACTCTCGCATGTTTGTGCATAAGCTATAGTTGGCCACCATTTGTCAGTAGGGTGGTCGCGTGTGTTTCTGCATTGGGGCTCACAGATGCAAAGGTTGTGAAACACTTGTGTGGTGAAGTTGCCATGGGTTCTCCACAGCAGTGGGATGTAGACTCTAATGTAGACCATTTTGTTATTTCGGTCGCCTAGTTTTGGTAGTTTCAGCCCATGTGCACACAATTGATCAGTTGGGTGTGGTCTTTCCTGGTGGCCAACCTCAGGCCCCAGCTTTCATCATTCTTCATGTGGAGCGGGCGAAAAATAGTGCAACTGCAGTGCTGCGCTCTTGGAAAAAGTGTTGTGCTTAGGGAGCCATCCAAATGCAGTGATTAGGGGTGAAATTGTGCGTTTGGTTGGCCAGCTGCGACACGAATTTCGCGTGTCTAACTTTTAGAATGTAGCAGGAGCCACGGTCTGCTGTTTTCCCAGGAAATCCAGCGGTTGCAGATAGGATTCGCATCATGCTTATCCACCATGCCGTTGGATTAGCTGCGCGTTTTCCTGGCCTCCAGCGGAGAAAATCCATCTCAGGTTTCAAGAACGAATCTTTAAAGATTTTGCTCATGCAAAAATGGTGCTACGGAGACTCCCAATCAAATTGATTCCCACAAACTGGGTGACTTCGCGCGCCGGAAGCGCCAATGGATCCGTTTTCATCTCCTTTCCCAGGGTGACAAGGTGCCAGCAGTCCAGGGAAGTTGGTTGAGCGCCATTTTTTTCGGGTTTCAGATGGGATGATTTAGGAGTTAGGGGAATCACCCCAAGATATAGTGGTTTATTTCCAGCTAAGGAAGCGTTCACATCAAGCCTCGCTAGGTGATGGTGTCGGAAGGCCGCCATTTCCAAGACTTTACTGCAAGCGATGCCGGCATCGTGATCCGTACAGATGCGGAGCCCCAGACTTGTCAGGTGCAGTTGGGAAAAATGATCAGATCTTAGGGCACTTTTTTCGTATTTCCTTCCCCTAAAATATTTGTATAAACAAACATAAATAAACAAATCAGTCAATCAATCAATCAATCAACCAATCAATCAATCAATCAGTAAATAAGCAAATAAATAAGCACCTATATATATATATATGTATCTTTCTATATGGTAAATATTTGCATATATATATGTGTGTGTGTTTAACATATATATATATGTATATATATTAGATGCATAACATGTTATATATATATTAGATGCATTGAAAAATATGATATGCTCCCCCAAAAAGATTAGATTCAGTATTAATCCAATGTTTCTGGTGTGTTCAATCTTAAGAGGAAGGTATGATTCCTTCAGATTGGCATAGCTTTGTGTAACGTGGAAAAAGATGGAAAAATCAAGGTCACCACAAATCTGGGCAAATTGCAGCCCTGCCCTGTCACCCTGTCCAGGTGCACTTCAAGCATCGGCCTGGTGAGAGTTTCAATGTGGAATGCGCCACTTGAGCGCCCGGGCCTCAGGCACCTTTGGCCACACAGAAACAAGGGCGAATGTCCAGTCATCAAGCGTTCGTTTTGCTTCAGGCCTAGTTTGCTTCCCATTTCTCAATGTTCATAACTTACTGGATGGTCCCCATGCCCAGAGAAAATCAAAGAATCTTTCCAATGGAATCCAACGACCGGGTGGCAATCTCTTCCGTTCAAACATGAAATCAGAACCCATGACGGACCCCAATAAATGGCGGATGTTCATATGTACAGGTGGAATATTAAGCATAGATGGTGCAGATAATCGGCCGCATGTGTTTATTCCCCACATCTTTGTGTGGGGTTCTTGTTTTTTGTTGTGTCGCCTTCGGTCGCCTTCCGTCGGAACTGTCTTTCTCACACACAACTTGATTGCTCACACACACACACAACTTACTCACACACAACTCTCCCTCTCTCTCTCACACACAACCCTCTCACACAACTTACTCACACGCACACAACTCTCTCACACACACAACTTACTCACACACAGCACCATCACACACAATTCTCCCAAACACGCGCGGACTTCGGTCATGGTTCATGCCACAGCGGCAGCAGTGGCAGTCAAACCTTCATCTTGCCAAAGCTACCGCAGTGGTCTAGTGAGATCGTTCACCACCCGTATTGGGCGGTGAGACACAAAGGACCGGAGAATTTCCTGTGTCTCCGTCATCACCATCTGAGACAGTCTCAGGTGCACACCTCCCTGTGGAGGGTGCACGGCAAGGGGAAGCAACGACTGTCCGTTGCTGAAAAGGATCTCCATGCCAAAAAAAGAGCCCAGATGGTGGAAAAAGCGACGTACCAAGTGCACTATCGCCGCCACGGTTGGGCGGTGCCGGCCACCCCTCAGTGCATCCTCCCAGGTACCCGTCGGCATCGGGAGCTTGTCGTCAAAGTTCTTGAGCCAGTAAAGCGCAATCTCAAGCCAGGTCCATCGGGTGGCCTGAGCGGTCTCTTCATCTCGTTGATCTTGCAGCCACTGTAGCATGGCTCGCGAGAATCTCATTCCAAATCTCATTGCAAGTTCAGAGCCAGGAAGATGCACCAGCCAGTTGGTGTCCAAGTGCGTCAACCAACTTGCATCAGCATGTAGTACACGACCAAGCCGCCAAACCCTCATGGCGGAGTCAAGGTCCCCCTCATCTTCCTCCACTTGTGATGTGGCCTGAAATTTGCGATTCGAGATGTCGAGGTGAAGTTGCTGCGTCAGCTGCAATTGACGAACCGACACCCCATGTGCCTGCAAAAGGCGTTCTCGGCAACTCAAAAAACCCTGTCCACGAAGAAGCCGTGCTGCTCCAGCCTCTCTGTCTGCTCGATCATTCCATTCTGCAGTCCAGGCATCCACCGGATCATTCTCTCTCCATCCGGCTCGATGTGCCGCAATATGTTGCACCCCAAGGTCTCCAGCTCGTCCAAGAAGTAGCCCTTGAATTTCAATCCAAAGCCCATCTCCAGGATCTTCTGGTAGGTCTTGGTGGTCTTGCAGCAAGCGATGTAGGCCAGAAGTGGCATAAGCCTCTCCAGGATGAGTGATGGAGATGTCCAGCGCATACTTGATGGCCTGCAGCTCCGCCTTGTCGTTGTGCTGGTGAAGTCCAGACAAGGTTCCTCGCACTACCCATTGGTCAGTCTGAGGACAAACCACAGCCCAAGCTCCAATAGCATAATCTGGGAGTTCTGGATTCCAGCAGCTGCCATCCGTGAAGAGGTCCAAGCGAGGTCCATGCTTAGGAAGAGCACGTCTCTCAACCACTTCCGGAGTGGCCAAAAACCGTTTGAAACATCCCCAGAAGACATTCCTGGAAGGAATGAGATGAGCACGTAGCGAGTAGGGAAGGTCCGCTGCCCTCGCAATGATTTCTGCATGTTTGACATGTACTTCAGCAAAAAGACTGCATCGGAAGCAGCGATGTTCATGAGTGTCGTCCTCTCCACAAGTTGAGCAGAGACGACTCTTCTCCATGTCAAATTTGCTCTGTGTTCTGGCATCCAGGAATGAGCCATCTTGCACTGGCTGTAGAATCTTCCGTGCTTGCATGTCCAGTTTCCTTTGTCCACTTCTAAAGGCTACCAGATCAAACCCTTGAAGATCAGCAAAGTCTTTGCGTTTCCCAATCTCTCTGGCCACATGTTGGCTCCACGCGTCTTCTGCAACTCCGCGTAAGGCCTTATCCGTGATGTCGAGAAAGGAAATCCAAAAACCATCATGATCATAGAACCCCGGAACTTCAATGCTCCAACCCACTTCACCTGCGACCTCGAGCAACTTGCCAAAAAGACCAATGCTACGATTGCCGGTGAAGTGATTCATGAAGTAATTCCACATCTCCATCAAGTGGGGCTGCTTGTTGAGCATGCGTTTGAAGGTTGCCAGGACATTCCAAAGTTGATAGAAGCCTGGATCACAGGCCATAGTGTCTTGCGAGCTCAGTGCCAACAAAGGGCTAGCTCCGGCTCGACTGCGCTTCAGGCTCTTCATGGCTGCCGTACGGAGCTCCTGAATGTGTGTTTTCCCCAAAGGGCTGTTTGAGCAGCCATAGAAGGCCTTGGCCCAAATGCATTGTTGCAAAATCTGATGTTTCTTCCAATCTGCAGCTGGAAGACGTTTGAGAAGCTCCCAGAGCGGTTTGACACTATGTAGACGTTCTAGTGCTCCCTGAATGTTATTCTTCTTGCCATACACCATGTTGGCACCAAGATCCACTGCGCTTTCACAGAGTTTCCAGCCCATAGATTGGCATTCTTTGCGAAGCTTGGAGCTGGTCCCCCAAACAAAGCTCTTGGACCTGTCAAGACTCATCTGCCACATTTCACTCCACTCCTCTGTGCAGAGAATCCCATGTTGCAGGTTTTCCATGTTGTTGGCAATCAGCTCAAAATTGTCCACGTAGGAGACCGGTGTGACCAGTTGAGAGTATGCTCGGAGGTAAAGATGGAAGACTAAATCTGCAAGACCCATCGCGAAAACACGACATGGCACATCCCTCCGGGTAGCCGCTGTTGCTAAGCATGGCTTGGCCCACTACCCCATGCAGCGAGAAGTACCTGATGGTGTTATCCAGAAAGTTGTGCCAGAAATTGACGATTCGTGATGGGATTCCCAACTTTTTTGAGAGCCATCTGATAGGGTCTCTTGGGATATTCTCAAAGGCTTTCTGAATGTCTGTGACCCATCCACATTTGTCTTGTCCTCCAAGAATGCTGACCTCTAGATAGGCCTGAATAGTGAACCAGACTTGTACTGCTTCACGGCCCGGTAGAAAGCCGAATTGATGATGATCAACCAGCTTTTCCAAATGTCGCAAGCACTCCTTTGCACGAAGAGAAGACCAGCTTCTGTACACCATGGAGTAGAGAATTACGGGACGAAAGTCACCTGCAGTTGTCCCCTCCGGTTTCTTGGGTAGCGGGTAGACAAAACCCGCCAATAACGCGTCTGGCCATTGCTCCAATCTCTCGCAGTGGTTCATCAGGTTGACCAAAGATTCTTGTAAGCCAGGAAGGAGCCATTGCAGATCTCTGCGGTCCATGCTATCCGGCCCTCTTGCTGCCTTTGATCCATACCTTTTGTTGACTTCCACCCATTGATCAACTGAGATAGGTGAACTCCTCATCGCATCTCTGGGAAGGTATTGTTCTGCAAAAGCAAACATCCGATTCCAGCCAGATTGTGAAGGAAGATTCTGCTTCCACCAACGCTCCTTCCAAAAGGTTTTCAATTTCGCAATGATTGCATTCGGAGTGGCATGGTGGGTTTTGGCTGTGAGGGTTGTAGGTTGCTGAAAGAGGACATCGTGAGCAAGAGTGATCACGGACCGCCATGAACTTCTGAACACGTACTTTCAAGAACATCAAGACAGGCTGTTCACCCTGATGAAACCTGAAGGGAAAGCACCACTCCAACATCTGGTTGAAATCCAGACAACTGAAATACTGGCTATGTCAGAAGATCAACAATTGGTTCACACGGCCGAGGACACCGCCCTCTCGCCAGACACAGTTTATGACATTGATGGTATTCAGGTGGAAGTTCAACAAGCTGACGATTCCATCTTCCTGAAATTTGCCTCAAAATCTCGCAAAATGCTCACTGCCCAGTCCAATTGAGGTACGCTCAGTGGAAGTCTAGTTGGACTTCCTTGGAGCTTGACTGGTCGATCTTGCCACCAGTTTGAGAATCCACCTTGAAAACCCCGGCTGCGGAGAATGGCCCCCCACAGTTCTGCGCGATATTGTTGCGCTGTAGCCGATTCATTTCCAGCTCTCAAACCATGTAAGAGGCTCTGAATTCTTCGAAACTGCACAAACCATTTCTGCGGCGTGCGCCCCAGCAACTCCGAAGATTGGTGTGCTTCTCCTGGTCGAGATGGTCTCAAAAGCGGAAGTGCACCAGCCCGTTTGGTGGGTTTGGAACGTTGCCCTCGTCCTTTGCATCCAGTAGGTAAAAGACCATCCACTGTGTTCAGGTACCCATTGAAGCTATGCTCATAGGTCTGGCAAATCAGAGAGTAGGCCTCATTGACATTCATCTTTTCAATTGGCAAGACCTCTTGATGTTGTGCCTGCCAGGCATCCCATTGAACTTCATGCCATGGAATACGTTCGGGTTGTGGCCATCCCTGTTGAGGCTCAGGTTGCACCGGGAAGTGAAACTCAGCACCCAGGATGATGTGATCGGCAAACCAAGGCCAAGCATTGGTTCTACGAAAGAAAGGAATCATCTCAGGGGAGATGAACACGAAGTCAATGGTAGTGGCCCCTTTGCAAGTTGCAATAGGCTCCCAAACACCACGCTGAAACCCAAGTTCCTGGATATCAATCCAGCCATAGGCCTTGAGCAACTCAATTGTTGGAAGTTTTGAGGCCGCATGGTTGAAATCTCCCATGATGTATCTGGGGCCAGTCTTCGAGATGACCACCTCCTTGATCACTGTCTCAAGCATGGCATTTGTGTCATGTAGTGCCTGCGGATATGTAGGTCCAGACGGCCATCCGTAAAGCATTGCTCCGGTGAAGGAAAAGGGCCCAAGCCAACATTCTGTGAGCTGTACGCGTCCTTCCAGAAACTCATTGTTAGGCCAGTTGACATGTACTGGACGTAGGATGAGATCACCAATCGTCATGACTCCTGCCCAGGTGCCAGCCGAATCCGACCTGCTTCTCAAAGGGACCATGGCTCCTGGGAGCACCGCAAAGTGCCTTTGATACTCTCGACCTGCTCGGTGGAATGCGCTCCGTGTGCTTCTGAGACCTGGTTGGGCTAGGTGCGTTTCTGCAATGCCCCAGACACCGAAAGGAAGTTGCCCATAAATCATCTCCTTGTTCCTGATTCCTCCAGGATTGGAAGTGCCCAAGTGACACACCGGACCTGGATTTGATGCTTCACCAACTCTACGTGTCGGTAATATGGGCCCAGAGCTCTGGGCCTCAACTGAAAGTGCCTGACTCATCAGGAGTAACAGGAAAAGACCTGATTTCAGTTGACGGTTTTGTGACCGACGGCAACTCCTCAGCCGCAAGCCACGCCACCGTCGGTGCCTCCTTTGCACCTTTGATTCGAAGGGTCTTTCCTATCCTCCATCTGCGTGTGTTGGCACCACCAAAAAGAAATGAAAGCAAACAGGTCATCATTTGTAGACTACCAGAGACCGGAGCAAATGCCGATGTGGTAGTACGAGGTGGTTTCTGTTCTTGTTCTCGTTCAGTATCCATGTTCATCATAGTGAGCTCCTCTTCTTTCCAACTTGTGTCAGTTTCTGAGCCTCCAGAATCATTGGTCGGGTCATAGTAGCTCCCAATCCAAATCCTGACAACGGACCCATCAAAGAGGTACGCTTCTTCCATGTCCGGCCGGAGGAAGTGATCTTCAACCTGGATGAGACATTCTTGATTGTCAGTGCATACATCTAGCAAATCCTGCATGTGTATGACCTCACACCATGTGGTTGCTTCTCTGGCCATCAACGCTCTGTGTTCCGCTACATCTCGAAAGCTCCCATCTGGGCAGGAAAAATGCACCTCAAAGAGTACCATGTTCAATGACAACGGCATTTGTCTCTGTGATTCGCCAACAACCCCAAAGTACTGAGCATCTTGAGGGAGCCAGAGACTGCCGATATGATGGCTCATGAACACAAATGTCCAATCATGTTCCGGGATCAGTTCATACTCCATCAGCTCTGAGAAAATGACAGGGACGTTGAGAGGCCATGTCACCCTGAATCTGGTGAATGTCAGAGATCTCCCCGGAGGATCGGATGCATGAAAAAGAGCCAGCATGGATCTCATAGTGCATTTGATTCCCGAATGCCAAAACAAGTATCTGTAGGCATCCGTAAGGGCAATCTGAAAATTGATCACATTGATCTGAACCTTGGGAAGTGAGAGGCCTAACAAAGGCCCCATATGTTGCACCACTCTGCGAAACGCATCATCTGGTAGGTCACGCGGATCAGGTCGAGGCAAGAGAGTCATGAAATGTCCCTCAGTGGATGTTAAATCAGCAGTGACTGAGTGAATGAGGTGCGCCTCTGGTGCCAAGTGGACAATAAGGTATGCACCATGCCCCACATTGAACTGCTCATATGGTCTTCTGACAAGAGCGTTGCAAGTCACTGGGCATAGAACCCTTTCACACTCCTCAGTCCAACCAACTCGTTGAAGGAGATCAAAAGGTTGCCACTGTCTTTCAATGACCATTGGCTGAAGGCCTGGTGCAATCCAGGCATCAGTGATGAGCCACGTCTGCGTTTCAACCAAGACTACAAGTTCTCCATCTTCTGCCCGGTGATCTGCGCCAGCTTTGATGAGAAAGATTTCCATCTCCTCCCAAACTTGGAAAGAACTGCCAATGGTGGGTGATGCTTCAATCAGCTCCCGCCCAGGAATGCCACCAACCAAGTCTGGCCAGTGTTCTTCAATTCTTCGCAACACATCTGACAAGGTCATTTGTGTTGTGACCTGCAGATCCATGGATCGAATGCGACCCAGACCATGTGGATCTGGTCTGTAGAATCGCCAATGTCTGTCTCCTGGAAAGTTGGTCAAGATGGCAATGTTGTCCACCGTGTCCATTTCCGCAATGGCCGGGTCGGCAAACTCCGTAGCTGTGGCTATGGCCCGCATTTGTTGAAGACACTCCTCTGTCCATGAGAGCTTCATCACTGGAACGATCTCTGGGAAGCAAACCTCATCTTCCTGGAGATATATTACCCCTTGGGGCCAGGCCAGCGCGGAGAAAAATGCCGATCAGGAACTGAGTGCGCATGTACTGGATTCGCCGAGGCGGGAAGGAGCATGCAGCACAAAAAGACCCAAATGCTCATCCATCTACGAAAGATTGCAGTGCCAAAACTGCTGGAACTGATGGTGCTTGGAACATGTTGGCCCGGCACCTCGAGCCCAAGTACTCGAGGCCCGGAGTCGGTTTGTCATTCTGTTCGACTCCTCTTCACCAACAGAGCCTCAATGTTCTGAAAGCCTGACTTGATTTCCTTCCCCATGTCAGAAAGCTCGGATGAGTGCTCTGAAACGGTGGCTGCCAATTGTCCAAGCTGCGCTTGCATGTGCTGCTGCGCTTGGCTAGCTTCATGACACCAAGATTCAAACTTGCCTTGCTGATGGCGCATCTCTGCTAAGTCCACCTCCAGCTTTGCAAACCTGCTGTCAGATTTCTCCTCGGAGTTTCTCCTCAATGGAATCCAGCTTTGTGACTACCTGCGTTGGGACATCTCCGTCTTGAGGTCCAGGGCGATGGTTCCACTTCCTCCAGGGATCAGTGTGAGTCCATGGATCACTGCCAGCTTCCGACACCTGCTGTGGTTTGATGTTCTCCTTGTTCTCCTCTTTGTGAGCCATTCTGCGAAGATGGGCCTGTGTCCAGGTGGATCCAAAGACTCGTTGAATAGGGGAGTCCGTGATGACCAGCTTCTGGAGTGAAATGGTGATGTCCCCCAAGGATGTCTGGATGACCGGTGCAGGTGGAGGTGCTTCCGCCCCCACTTTCCAGCTCATGCCGGTGGCGTCTGCTCGACCAGGTTGAACCGGTTTTGCAGCCCACCCCAATCCAGGGGGAATCTGAGTGAGGCTCTTGCGCGTTGTCCCATGTGGGAGTGGTTTCATCTCATAGATTTGCTGAACCAAAATCCTCGGTTGGGATTCCTCAGCACCCATCTTGGCACGGATCTGGGCCTCATCCTTCACCAGGACGCGCACTCCATACTTGCTCCCAAATCTGGTGACTGGCAGCGTCTTCTCAATGGTTTTCTGCTTGTGGGTGGCCTCTGAGAGGTTCGATCCAGGCAACCAAATCACTGCCATGGATGGGTCAGAGGAGCGTCCGTCTGAAGATCTGGGCTCAACATAGAGACCTGCATTTCCCGAAAGCCAGTGCAATGTGGATAGGCACACCTGCGGTATGCGGAAGTACACCTGAAAGATGTCCGCCTCAGCCGCTGACATTCTCTTCCCCCTCAAGGAGAGCCAGAACCTGTTCCAAACATCCGCAATGACCGAGCCCAACTCTGCATCCACCGGAGGATGAAACTTCTTGCAGCCATCGCCACAGTTGATTCCTTTGCAAAGTACAAAGGCCGGGAATTGATGAAGAATGGCCTTCACCGGGGATGATGTGAAGGTATCCCAGCTGTGTGGCCACTCATCTCGGTAGACCACGACCTTCAAGACTGTCGTGTGCAGCTCATCAATTTGGATCATATTGGGATTCTCCACTCGATGAATTGTTTGGTCTCCCAGCTGAATGAGTGATCCCTCCACCAGGATGGCTTCACCTGTGGGCTTGACAATGGCCGGAAAGCGCAGATTGGTGACTGGTAAAAGACCTTGTGCAGCAACTGGAATCGGGGTGGTTGTAAGGATCCCCAACCCTCCAAGTGTCAAAGATTCCGTTCCCTGAAGATACGGCTGCACGTCACTGAGTTGCCCAAATGCCAGTCCACAACGGTTGGCTCCAACGTCTGCGATCTGCAGTTGGCCCATTGGAACTTCATCTCCTGCCACAAAGGTTCCTTCGATGAGTTGCAGGTCCACCGGGTCGACAATCACCGGTCGGCTACCTGAGCTTTTGCTCTTGGAGGACTTCTTGTTCGAAGGATTCACTTTGAACTTGCTTTGCGCTCTTTTCTTGATCTGCTCCTCCAGCTCCGCGGGCTTGATCCATAGAAAATTGATCTTGGGGGCAGAGCCAAGCGCTTTGAGCTGACTCCACACATCTTTGGCGTCCAGCGCTCCTTTGAGCTTGTTCAGGCCAATTTTGCTGAGTCCCATCGGTGCCCTTTCTTCCGTGAGATGTTCGGGAACTCCTCGTTGTTGCAGGACTTCTCGTAGCCCCCATACTGTTTCCTTCTCCTCTTGGGACAAGTCACCAAGGGCTCCTGCTCGAAGAATCCATGGGTCAGGAAAGCTCATGAGCAATTGGCAGTGCCAAGATGTAGAAGTGCAACTGTGCCACATGTGAAGTCATACTTCTGCTCATAGATCATGCTTCTATGGATGCAGCAAGTTCGAACTGCGAGAATCCTCTTGACGTTGGTGGCCATGTCCGGAACCCAATGATGAGCTCTGGTGGTCCCATCCATGATTTGAATGTGCAGAATCTGGTCTTTGAAGTTGATGTCCACCAAGATCCAGTGCGAATCAATTGCACAGCAGCAAATCAGGTGACCATGCAAAGCAGAGAGAAGCCAATGATCGAATTGTCGGCAGTCAAAGTTGTGCTCACTCCATTGGGTGGCCATCGCAGCAGGCATCCAGTGGACTCCAATAGTTCCCATCCCCCGCAGCAGTTTGCGTGCGACTTGATCGAGACATGTGTCTGAAAGCCCAAAAGGTCCCAGCAACCCAACCAAGGAGTCCGGGCCACAAGCTCGGTACTTGAACTCCATGATGTTGACATCGTGCAGAGGTCGGTCATCTCCATGCCAAATGCCTCCTTGGTCATCAATCATAGATCCTGGTAAGATTTCGATGCCCAAGCCCAGGAAGAACTCAAAGAGTAGTGTTCCCGCCACTGCTTTAAAGACCTGAGCTGTCCCATTGTTCCAGACAGAAACCTGAATGGTCTGGTGCGTGATGTCCCGATGCTGTTTCTTGATCTTGTGCACCACTACGTACTCCCCGGAAATGGCAGCATAATGTAGTGTGGATGCTCCATGACCAGCAAGTCTGCGTTCGGCATCCACCAAATTTTGAATGGTGGCTTCGCCTCCCAAACGGATGTTATACTTCGTCATGTTGTCATTCTCCCAGATGGCCAACTCCGCAAAGGGTGATGCCCTTGGAAACCTCACTGTCGAAGAAAAAGATCTGAGTACACCCTGAAGCCACTGTCGCAGGAGAAATTCGGGTTCCACAGGACATCCAAGGCCTCTGAGGAGATGTGCAATGATCCACAAAGCTTGTGCCGGTGCAGCGCACTGGCCAAGGAGGGCAAGGCCAAGCTTTTCTGTGGCATATGTGATGTTGGACGGCACCGTCAACATCATGGCAGCTTCATGTGCTGTCAGGTACCTCATCTCCAGGTTCTGCGAGCTCTGAACGAAAAATCCTCTGGCACCGTCTCGTTCCAAACGATGTGGGGACAATGGATGGGATCGGCATCCGCATGGACAGGCCTCCAAAATTGAGCCGTAGGAATGGAGTATGCACGGACATGCTCGATCGGAACGAAGCTGTCGAAGGTCCGTTCCGAAATGAGGATCCGTGTAGAGCCTGTACTCATCTGCCGTGAGGCGGACTTGTGCTTCGATCTTCTCCGGCCAGCAAGGCCATTCCGAAAGCAAATCGCCTACCACAGGCAATGGTTCAGTGCGTGGAAGATCAGGAATCCCTCCAATTTGATATGGCCTGAAAGTGATCAAGCTCCACCAGCGAGTCCGAGAGCATGGCCAGCAGTTGTTCAGGTGTAGCACCCTCTGGTTCACCGTCATGTTCATACTCCAGGCAAACCTCTGCAAGGCTTCTTGAATGTACGGGGCTTCAAGTGCCAGCGGTACGCATTCAAGAATCACTGCCCCCATTTGCTGTTCCCAGGCCACTCGGAGGGTGTTGAAAAAAGGCTGTGCTCTATCACTTTGTCACCGCGAAGATCTCCCTGTGATGAGAGAGGCTGGCACGGGAATCCGCACAGCAAAGTGCACCTTGTAGGGCCCCCCATCATATGCAACCTGTACCTGTCCTCAATGAGATTCACGTTGCCCACAAGTGCTCCTTCATGGTGATTATCTCGGAGGTGCTCGACAATCTTGGGGTTCCAATCCATGGCCGCTGCGGAGTGAAGACCCAGAAAGCGAGCTGCTAGTCCCATGCAGCCCATTCCTGAGCAAACCTCCTTCACCACATTCCATTGGATGTCCTCATCAGAGGGGATCTGGACGTGCTTGGTGTCGTCGCCATAGTCCAGGACAGGGCCATCCTTCCATCCAAGCTTGGCCTGATAGATCATCACCTTGGTGTTCGGCTCCAGGTTGAGATGATAGTGGACTCGCTGTCCATGTGCCAGCGCAATGCCAGCTGCAGGGCCATGCCCTTTCGAATTGTTGCCTGCTAAGAGCAGGCCAGACCAGAAGGTGCCATCCATGCGAGGCGCAAGTGGCAGATCCATGTCGCCCCACCGAGCGCAATACCGGGAGTCAACGCCCAAGCGTCAGCTGGATAGCACAACCAGCTGAAAGGTCTTGAGCCGAGTGCTAATTCTCCCAAACAAAAATTACACACACAACTTACTCACCCAGAACTCCCTCACACACAGCTCTGTCACACACAGCTCTCTCACACACACACAACTCACTCACACACAACTCTCTGACACACAACTTGCTCACAGACAACTCTCTCACACGCAACTCTCTCACACACACCTCCCTCACCCACAACTCCCTCACACGCAACACCCTGACACACAATTCTCTCACACACAACTCTCTCATACACAACTTACTCACAAACAACCCTCACGCACACGCACACACAACTTACTCACACACAACTTACCCACACACACACAGAATTCACTCCCTCTCTCCTTCTCCCTCTCCCTCTCCCTCTCCCTCTCCCTCTCCCTCTCCCTCTCCCTCCCTTTCTCTCTCTCTCTCTCTTTCTCTCTCTTCTCGCACACGCAACCCTCTCACACACACACAACTTGCTCACACACAACTTGCTCACACACAACTCTTCCACACAACCCTTATTGAGGGAAGCTAAGGCCAGCCCTAGATCAATAGGGTCTAGATCAGTTTGTTTCGTTCTTTTCTAAAGGAAAATCTATATAAGAGCTTGGGTATTTCTCTGAGTCCCCCAAAGTCAGAAACAACATGCTATCTCAAAAAAAACATGAAGTTTTTTGAAACATTCGAGGTAGTCTGGGATAGGTAAAAGAGTTTGAAGTTATCAAGTGGTTAAGCCCTGTGAGCAAATTGCTTTTGAGCCCTGTGAGCCAAAGATCAGGACTGACAAGTGGTACAGGCCAGTCAGTGCAAGGTCACACCACAAAAAAGCACACAGCTAACAATAACAACCACAACAACCACAACAACAACAACCACAACCAACAACAACAACAACAACAACAACAACAACAACCAACAACAACAACAACCACAACAACAACCAACAACAACAACAACAACCAACAACAACCAACAACAACCAACAACAACCAACAACAACCACCAACAACCAACAACAACCAACAACAACCAACAACAACCAACAACAACAACAACCAACAACCAACAACAACCACAACAACAACCAACAACCAACAACCAACAACCAACAACAACCACAACAACAACAACAACAAACAACAACAACAACAACAACAACAACAACCACAACAACAACAACAACAACAACCAACAACAACCACAACAACAGCCAACAACAACCACAACAACAACAACAACAACAACAACCACAACAACAACCAACAACCAACAACCAACAACCAACAACCAACAACAACCCAACACCACCAAACCAACACCCAACAACACAACAACAACCAACCACAACAACCGACAACACCTCTACAGACAACCCCAACACCACACAAACCGCCCAACAACCCCACCCCCACAGCACACCACACCCAACAACACCAACAAAACCAACAACCCCAACAACGCCAACAACACAACCCGGGCACCACCCCAACCAGCCAACCAACCA